>JANIJR010000038.1:0-90030 GCA_030557995.1 Clavispora vitiphila
GTCGGGGCTCGCGCCGGGCGCGGTCTCGGGGGCGGAGTCTGGCATGAGCCGCACCGCCTCCGGCGCTCGGGCCGCCCGCCCAAACCCCACCCGGCCCCAAACAAAGTCCGAGTTGGTGGCTTCGTGTAGCATCACCGTCACCGTGCCCAAGGAACCCGCGGCACCCGCGGCAAACACCGCGCGCCACCACCAGAGATCGGGAAATACCGCCCGCGCAGCGCCACCGTAGCCCGCGAGCGCCGCGCCCAACACCACAAAACTCGCGCCCGCCACTACCCGCGGGCCTGCCGGTATGTGCGCTCCGCGTGCCGCCCACGCATTGATTTTGTCGGTGAGCGCGCCCAAAGCGGGTCCGCACACCACCACCGTGATTTCGTCAACCACCCCCAACACGCCGATGGTGGCGCCTACCCGCTCAGGCGGCAACAGGAACACGTCGGTGAGAAGGAACGGCTGCGTCGCCAGAAGAAAGACCACGAGCGCAATGGCCGCAAAGCCGGCAAAGTTGTATGCCGCGAGGTTGCGGCCTCGATAGTGGGGATTAAGCGCAGCCATGGAGGGAAAGAAGGAGAAGGTGCGGTGGTGCGGTGGGCTGTGTTGTGCGGTGTGCACTGGGGGGTGTTCACCGCGGGTTGATTCCCGCGCTCGGCTTACTACAGTATTGGGTTGCTGCGCACCGGAAGCATGCCGCCAGCGAACAAAAACCTGGACTTTTTCTCCATTTGGCGATTCTACATCTACCGTTTTGGCCACTACAACCTTCTCTCTCAATTCGTGTATCATCATTATTATCAGCTTTCGCCGCTCATTTCTAGCCACAACCATTTCCGCCAGAGCTCGCCGGCCTCGTAGAGGATCCGGTCAATGTAGTCGTGTGTGAACACGCCGTGGTTGCCTGGCGCTGCACCCTTCTCTTTGTCCCTCTGCTCCTGGTACTGTTTGTACTTGTCGCTGACACCAATGGACTTGGCGGGAAGCCGAGACAAAAATGTGCGGATCTCGTGCTGGTCAAGCTCAATCAACGTGTTCTCCTTGGCTCTCAAGAGCGCAAGCGACACAAAGAGGAGCTCTATGTGCGGGTCGATGCGCGAAAATGGAATGCTAGTATCGCGCTCGGGGCCCTGGCCGGTGGATGTTGCCTCCAGTGACGTAGAGTATACTGGCAGCGAGGTGCGCAGTGCTGACGACGAGCTCACTGGCGATGAGGACGAGTCAATATGCAAGTCATTGATCAAGTCCTTGAATGAGTCTTCCTTCACAAGACTCTTCTCATCGTCGTAGTCCACGGACCAGAAGCTGTCGGGTCCCAACTTGGCCAACAAGTCACTGGAGATGTTGAGTTTGTTGGTGTAGTAGTGGCGATCCAGCTCAGAGCGCTTGCTGGGGGTACGCCACCCCAACATGAGGTCCCAGATGCGGCCACGGTCGAGGCGCGACCACACGCGCGATCCCGAGTACTTGAGCCACCATATGAGCCACTCGTCTTCGTTCAGGCCAAACTTGTTGAGAATCTGTTCCTCCTGGAAGTGCAGCGACAACTCCGGAAGTAACTTCTGAAACACGTAGATGAAAAACGAAACGCGCTCCTCAATGGTTCCGCCGCTCACCGGAAGCGTGGATTTGTTGATTTTCACCGAGCCCTGTTTGTCGTGTTTGTTGGCCAGCTCGGGTGAGTGCAAGTGCACCAACACCAAGCGCTCGTATACCTCGTGGAACTTCATGCGACTTTCGTCCGCCACCATCGCGGGCAACTGCTGCTGCAACTCCGGCACCGAGTTGATGTAGGTTTCATAGCCTTCAAACACTGAGCCGATGCAAGTGTGGGTGCTAGATGTGACGTCACGGCCCAAGAGCACCCAGGGGGTCTGTGGTACTGGTGGGAACCATTCGGCCACGCCGAGCGCCATCCATGTGAGTGCCAGGTCGTACTTGATGATGCGGCCCCACTTGGCGACAAATTTGTGCACCGCTTTTTCCAAAATATCAAAGATCTGCAGTTCTGTTTGCGAGAGCGGCTCTTCTGCAGAGGAAAAGGTGACACGGTGTAAGTAGCGGCGCAAATCCTTGCGGATCCGGCGCACGAGGTGTGCGTCCGGGTCTTCCGCCTCACCGTCGGATGCGGGTTTTTCCTTTTCCACCGCATCCGGCTGGATAAACGGGTTCATTACAAACGGGTGGTGACGAAGCAAGATGGGCCAGATCTTGAATCGGAGAAACGGCGGGACGCCCTTCTGGCGCGCAATGAGCGCTAAGCCATGGTGATTATTCTCGCGGAGAAACGTTTGGCACTGGGCAAAGATCTCCAGGTCGTAGTGAAACACAGCAGGTTTCACGGTGCCGGACAGGCCGGTGGACGACTTGCGGCTGCTGCTAGAGGACTCGGAGGGGTTCAGAGACATGGTACCGGGCGGTTTGGATCAGTTTAATACATGGTAGGAACGCAGTTCAAAAAAGGGAAGGAGGGCCAAACCAGGGTACGCCTGAACAAAAAGAACCGAAGGAAAAGGAGTGGTGGGGAAAAAAGAAGCGTGTAAAAAAGCACACCACTAGGGAATCAAGTAGCCAATGCGAGAAAGCAAGAATGGGGACAATAAGGGCAACGAGTGTCGCTGCTCACAGTGGAGGGGCCAGAGGAGGTATGGGCTAAAGTGAGAGGCGGAATTTTTTTTTCCTTCGACCGTCACACCAGTTTTTATGGCCGTCGCACTTTTTTGTATTTTTTGCTTCGGTGCATGCCGCGACTCGTTTGACCATAGGACAAAACGAGTAAAGGCGCACGGGACCGCGGAAATCCCGAGGCGCACGGGTGCAACTACGGCACGCCGGGAGCCGGTGAGCTGGCGGCACACATCGGGCTACTGAGGCACGGGGGACAACGTGGGGAAGAGAAACGTTTCCAAAGTCGAGAAGGCGGCGCAATACGAAGCTGGAACTATACCTCCGGGGTGGGATGCTCGTTGGAGGTACGGGTGCACACTCTGATGGAGGGTTTTGGCTGTGGCATCTACGCACGCGCAAAGTTCCGGGGGCCGGGTTGCGCGGGGGTACGGGTGTCCCGCCTGATTCCTCCCACTCCAGGCGCATCGCCTGGTAGTCCTGCACCCACTCTCCGGCCCATCCGAACCTATAAAGATCCCTGATGCGCCATCTTATGGCGCCATGGTGAACCTCTTTCTGTTTAAGAAGTCCACCGACTCAAAGATCCGCAATGGTATGTTCTTGTCCTGGCTGACGCCTAGGTGTAGCTGAAACCTCAATAATCTTTTTACTAATGGAACAGCCATTAACGATGAGCCGCTAGGGCCTTATAACAAGGATCTCCTCGAATTGCTGATGCTTTCGTACGACTCCAAGGCGGTTTCGGTAATGGAGGAGGTGTTGCAAAAAAAACTCACCAAGGTACTTGCAGCTGCCGGTAACCCGCGCCGGCTGTACTCCTCTAGGCGGTCTGGCCCCACACCCGCCGCCGCGCCGTTGAAGCGGGCGCTGTCTGTACATAGCTCTGTGGGGTGGCCCAAGCATGAACTTGCGGCCCTAAAATGCCTCACAGTAATAGTCTACTTGTGCCAATACGGCTCGCATGCGTTCATGCAGTGGCTTCGAACCCAGTACCGCACCATTGTGCAGCCACTCGCCCGCCTAGCGTTTTTGCCCCAGTACGCCAACGCCATCTACCTGAAGGTGTCGATGGTGGTGCGCTACTGTGAGAGCAGCACAGAGTTGGCCTCCAGCCGCCGCTCTGTGGATGAAATCCGGCTGGATATCAGACCCGGCTTGGTGGGGCTTCTGCGGAGCCTATCCCACCAGCCTCAAAAGCCGCTGGCGCTGGCGCCGATGGTTTCTGTCAAGCGCACGGGCAGTCCGCGCCAGCCCAATCTTCTTTCATTGATGGAGGACGGCACAATGTGTCTTTCTGGAAAGAAACACCTTGGTGCGGCCTATGTAGGATTATAGGGATTGTATGGGACGCACGAAGGTTCATCCAACAAGGTTAGGTGGTGGATACTATAATTAGCACATGGCTGGTGATTGTCACAAAGCTTCGGTGGCCCCGGCTACTCAAACAATAACCACACTCATCACATCACTGCATACACCAACAGTTGACTACTGCAAAACAACAACATTGGCATGGGAACGGCGCCGCCGGTATTATGCTTGATACATACTCATCGACGCCCGGAATCTTATCTTGGTCCGGTTTGTTTCGTCATCATCGGGACATGTCTCACTTGTTACTCCTATTCCACATGTAGAAACTCCTAAACTATATTTGAGACGTCGCAATTTTCCAGAACCTACCCCTATGCAGTGTGGGGAGCCGTCAGATAAGAATACACCTTGCCAACGGCTACTGTGCACTCCCACATATAGGCCCACGGTTCCATTGCCACCGAATATATTCCGCAATTGAGGCAATTAATGACTTCAACTCCCACCAGAAGAAAAGACCGGTTTAGCTGTCAAGAAAGACAAAGCCGATCATGCATAGTTCTGTTTATCAACGGCTCGGGGAAACTGGAATTGCTTTTCTATTATCGTACACGGTAGCTTTGCGGCGTGTGGTTTTGCTCAAAACGGAAACTAGAATTGCTTTTTTCCCCTATGCGTGACGCCATATGCCTTGAGGCACGTGAACCTAGCCGCATGTTTATCCCTATTGCGCATATAAAGGGGCAAATGTGTCGCCTAATAGAATTCGAGATAATTTTAAACACCTAAAAGCAAAAATGCAAATCTTCGTTAAAACTTTGACCGGCAAAACGATCACCTTGGAAGTTGAATCTTCCGACACCATTGACAACGTCAAGTCCAAGATTCAAGACAAGGAGGGTATTCCACCTGACCAGCAAAGATTGATTTTCGCCGGTAAGCAATTGGAAGACGGCAGAACCTTGTCTGACTACAACATTCAAAAGGAGTCCACTCTTCACTTGGTTTTGAGATTGAGAGGTGGTATGCAAATCTTTGTCAAGACTTTAACTGGTAAGACTATCACCTTGGAAGTTGAATCTTCCGACACCATTGACAACGTCAAGTCCAAGATTCAAGACAAGGAGGGTATTCCACCTGACCAGCAAAGATTGATTTTCGCCGGTAAGCAATTGGAAGACGGCAGAACCTTGTCTGACTACAACATTCAAAAGGAGTCCACTCTTCACTTGGTTTTGAGATTGAGAGGTGGTATGCAAATCTTTGTCAAGACTTTAACTGGTAAGACTATCACCTTGGAAGTTGAATCTTCCGACACCATTGACAACGTCAAGTCCAAGATTCAAGACAAGGAGGGTATTCCACCTGACCAGCAAAGATTGATTTTCGCCGGTAAGCAATTGGAAGACGGCAGAACCTTGTCTGACTACAACATTCAGAAGGAGTCCACTCTTCACTTGGTTTTGAGATTGAGAGGTGGAAATTAGATTTTTTTTCTCTGGGGTTTATTGTATATGTTTTGAAATATATAAGCTCTGTGATCATGCCTTCGTAGCCAATTCTAGTTCGTTTATTGCCACAGTTGAGTTGTTTTGTTTCTTTAGCTGATCAATGAACCCGTAGACATATGCGATTTTGTCAAGCAGGTGATTCTTCGTGAAGAGCTGGATTAACAAGCGGGAGTTTCTGGCGAACAGAATTAAAGCCTTCTCTAGTCTGTATTGATCACTGAAAGATGTCAAAAAAAAGAACGCATCTGCGATTAAATCAAGTTGCATCGGTTCAAGATTAAAATTTTGGGTAAGTAAGTTTTTTAAAAGTTCTGCAAAATACTCATGAGAGGAGATGCATGTTCTCCACGAAGTGGTTAGATCTCTGTGCTGTAAACTTTTCATGGATTTAAACGCCAACTCGAGTAGATTAATGTTTAAAAGGGAAGGAGAAATAGCCTTAAAGGTGTTTTCAACGTAGCTGAGATAAAACTCTTCCAATCTCACGTCTTTATTAACTTTTCCTCCACTTTGGTCGACCTCTAACTCGACATCAACCCCTTCTAAGTAGTCATCGGATAAAACATTTCCCATGATCTCAATATAAGTGGCAATCGCTTCGTTTTCTGTGGGGAATCCTCTAATGAACTCTCCCAAGCAAAGAATTGCTTTCAACTGATAATTCTTATTCCTTCTTTTTGCTTCTGTCTGTACTGTCTTCACCACTAATTCCAATATATCTGTGTTTGAACGCAAAAACTCGGCTTTATTTATCGAAAATCCAACTAATGTGTTGAGAATCAAATCCTTGCCTTCCCATGATTTACCTTTCGATAATTCAAGAAGAATGCTAAAGAAGTTTTTGGCTTGACGCTCGGAATCCACATCAATTGAAGCCCACATATTATCAAGTGATCTTGCAATTACTCTTCTAACGTTATAATTGGATGAGAACCCGTTGACCTTGCACATTTCACAAATTTCGTCGAAGTATAGCTTGATCGCTGTGTTACCACTGGAACTCTCAGTCCACTCCCTTTCGAAAGAACTCTTTACCTGTTCTAGCGAGTCATGTCGTCCGATGAAGGCTAATGGTAAGAATTGCCCTGCAACAGCTTCAAATTTGTCTGAGCCTGAATATCTGCTCACATTTTCAGACGCAATAGCAGCGATCACTCTTTGTTCATCATCTTCGGATTCAAAATAGAGATTTCTGATGTACAAACCGTAATCGACTATCGAATTTGTAGGTGCTATTTTGCAGCAATGACCAGCAGCAGCAGCGTAAGATGACGATACTGTCTGATTGCGGTCCTTGAGCTGATTTCTGCATATCGCTAAGAGTTTGTCGCCATATGGCTTTGCGTCGAAGTAGTGTTTGGTGATTAGACTTACCACAACTTTGGCTCCACAAACTTTAGATGGCAAACCCACAGATTTCTTGATACTCTTCTGGAGTCTCTGGATCACGATTGGCATGGTTTCAACATCAACAAGACCCAAAGTTCTTTCAATGGCATCCATGATTGGTGAAGCTCCCAAACTTTGGATTCTCTTAGCATCCACCTCATTGCTATCGAGTTTGTATTTGTCTGCATTCAAGACAAGATAATTGACAATTTCAGGCTCAAGGGTTGACATGAGCTCGATAAAAGTCGCGATAAGGTTAGGTACATGTTGCCTCACTGATTTCCCACCGAGTTTGCAAAGTTTAAGGATTGTATCCAACGCAAAATCTCTCACATCTTCTGCATCACTCAAGAGACCTTTATTTCCCAAAAGAAATGGGATTAAATCATTCATGATGCTGGTAGCCTTTTCAGCATTCATGGTGCCTGTATTTTCATCTGCGGCCCGCATGAGATTTCTTGCAAGCAATTTTGCTAAGCTGGTACCCTCTTTACGTACGCTTTCCTTAATATCATCCATAGCTCTGAACGTCATTTTCCAAATCTCTTCCAAATGCTTATCGTATTGTTCTAAGGTTTGGGTTTGCAAAAGATCGCTTAAAGCAGTTACCCCAGCTTGTCTAACGCGCCATTCCTTACTTCCCATACTCTTAAGTACTTCTTGAAGGATCGCTTCAAAGTTGTCTCGCGTAGTTTTAGCAGGATCCTTTATCAAAATATTCCAAATGTCTCCCATTGATTTAGCAACGGAGATGTTAGGATCAAACCGATACCGGTACAAACGTGGAATGAGTCTTGCGCTCAATGTTTGGTTCTTCGCAAATAATTCATCCAAACTCGATTTAGACAAAATTGAGCCTAAACCAAATGCCATTCCTTTTCTGGAAGACCATAACGCATTCGACTTTGCCAAAGACATGAATTTGTAAACCAAACTGGGATCGCCCACATCGGCCGCCAAATTCAAAACATCTTTGTATGTGGATACAGATCCATCATGTGTTTTCAAGACGTCTTTGTCGAATAATTGCGTATCAAGGTCCACTGTGCCAGCTTTTAAGGAGTTTGACTCCTTAGAATCTGTAAAGCTCCTCAATAAACTTTTAACCATAACCTCTTTCAATTCATTATCTCCTAGTTCATAAATGATATTCAAACCTCTAGAAGCTGATTCTTGGATCAAATCATCTCGATCGACTAAAAATTTCATGAACGCCAAATGAATTTCTTGGCTTCGTTGCTTGATCAAAGGCTCATGGCCCAAATATTGAACAATAGAAAGAAGCCAGATACAAGCAGCTTTCCGGAGAGAGGGTTTGGTCTGGCCACAACTTGAAAGAACATGATCAAGAACAATTTTCAATCTTCCTGTTTCTTCGGGCAACCAATTCACTTTGGCTCCTTGAATATCGAGGTTCTGTTTCAAGATAGTAGATCTCCACCCACCAGCTAAAATTACCAACGCCTCACCACTTGCAAAAGTGAAATCGATTTGCTTGGAAACATTTGTATCAATGATGAGCTGTTCTGTGTCACTTGGATTTGAAGCACTTACCAGGGAATAAGTGGAGGGAATCGCAAGCGCTAACTTTGATAAAGCGATGACAGAGGACTCGTTGCAGGATTTGGCTTTTGGTTTGATTGTCTCATAAATCTTTTGTACATCTTCGGTCACTGTTTTATAGGCATGGAATTTTGGGCCCAAAGCTCCAAATATGGCCATTTGTGTAACTGCTTGAAGAGTCGTGTTATAGTTTTTGGTATCCTTCATGTTGGTCAACAAAAATTCAATAAAATTCTTCATCATGGTGTCATTTATGACATCATTGCGATCTCGTAACACCAAACGAGAAATGAGGAAAGAAAATGCCAACACTCTGACATCTTTGAAAACATGTTTGCTGATTTCCTCAGAAAAGTCCTTGAATATATCTTTCAAAAAGTCTGGAGAGACGACTGGGTGTGAAGCGACAATTCCGAATACCTCACACAAACTCGTCGCTTCTGGTTTGCCGAAATTGCCTTCATTTATGATGGTGTACAATTTTGGAATCATTCGAGAGAGCTCTTCGATAACCGAAGCAGGAGACATCGATAGTAATAATTTTAGAACCGCTGCGAATTTATAGCCCGATGCAATTGAGAATTCTGTCGAATGCGAGCGGAAAACTCCATCCAAAATCATTTCAAGATAGGTTTGATACGAGTTGTAAACAATTTCACCATATTCCATGGGCACATCTTTTTGAACCAAAATTTGAATTTGATCGATGACTGACTGGCGAACAACATTGTCCACCTCAAGAGCTTTTTCTATTCTGGAATGCCAGTCTTCATCTTGCACAACTACCGTTGTTTTTCCTGCAATAGATTGCATGACTAGCAAATTTAGCACAAAATGAACTGCTTCACCTAATTGCTCCCAAATAGCAGAATCGGGTGCAAACTTTTCAAACTCTGTTTTTATAGTTGCGACCATATTTTCAAACGAAGGAAACGCGACGGAGTTTCCAATGCCCAAGAATTCCTTCGATGATTGGAATTCAAGTTTATTTGAAGAGGTTAAGAGATTAAAATAGAAAGGGTGTAAGCCTTTTTCTGCCTCTTCAATAGTCTCAGAATTGTTTCTCTTTGCCTTTCCAATTATGCACAAGAAACGAGCATCTGCATCTTCAAATGGAAATGCACAATTGGCAAATTTAATCGCAATGTATTTGCACGATGAAATATTGGAAGAGTTGCTGGGATTGATTAAATACCCCTTCAAATACTCCTTGAGCAACTCCTTGCTTTGGGCAGACAACCCAGGAAGGTGAACGGTTAACCGAGAAAGCGCTTCCTGAATCACTGGTCTCAATTCTGCAGTCTCTTCTTCCAACGAAGAAAAGAGAAAGCGGATGAACTCCAAATCGTTATTCCATATCTCTGGACTATTGCGCAAAATATCACCTAAAGCCTCATATTGAAGTTGCCTCAGCCCCATGGCAGTGCGGTAATTACCTGCTTTGGAAGTATCCATTTGAGGCCAGCCATTGGAAATGATGCTTTCCTTTAGTTGAACAGAGGTTTTGGCGCTATAGTTCAACGTGACTTTTCCCAGCTTAGTAACTCCTCTTATAAACGTTACGGTAAGCTGTTTAAGCTTCGCATAATCTGACAGTAACCCAATATTCGAGATTGCTTCTACCTTGGTTTCAGATAAAGCGAGTGGACTTTTAATCAAGAGCATGAGGATTTTCTCCTGTAAGATCGACTTTACCATGGGCGTTTTATCATCCCCAACGAACAATGTGGATAATTTATCGATAAATCCTTGGTCTTCAAGGTTGACTGACAACTTCTTAAACCAAGTCTCCACTCGGTCACTCACAGCGGAGGATGAATCTGCAGTAGCCACGAGCAAAGGAATAGATAACAGCCTGTCAGTAAATCCGACCTTCAAGAAATCTAAAATCTTCAATTTTCTTCTGTCGATTTCCTGGCGCGAGTTATACGTCACACCAGCATCCTTAGTAAAAAATGCCACATCGTCCGCGCTCAACCCAGGCATCAGCGGGGTAGTAGCAGTCCCATTTGGTTGTAGCATGAAAAACTGGGCAAATTTCGATACAAGATATTCCTCGTCTTGCGGACGAGTATCAAAGCCATACAACTTGCGTAATTTATCACCATAATCTGCATCTGCCGGTACCCAGTCATCCAACAATTTCATCAAGAGAGAGAAGAGCCGGGCGGATATCAGAGGAGGAAAATGTCCGATATCGCGTATCACCTTCGGGACTAAATCAGCCTTGGCGGTCGGTCCCAACCTTTCGATACCTTTGGATAGGAACAACAATGAGTAAAGACGAACTTGATACAGATCTGTTCCTGTGGGAACATTTGGCAGCTGAACTTGAGTAAGCAACGCATCCACTGGCAATTGAAGGTTCCTGGCCGCAGTAATTCGGGGGAAAATGTTCTGAACAATCTTGAAGACCGCCTGGCGAGCTTCGGCGTGAGCACTGGACAATTTCAATAAGAGAGGTGGCAAAAACAGAGCCAATGTATCTTGCAATTGTTGATCTGACTCTGCCAATGCTATTCGAAGTTCGACTTTGCCGATCAATTCTAATTCTTTCGATGCCATATCTGTACTTGTGAAGAGGGAGAGGTTTTGTGGGTAAGATGATTGAGTGGCGGTTTATCTGTGGCTGCGCGCATCCGGGGTAAAAAAAAACCTACGAAACGGGCAAAAACGTATGCAGTTGATTATTCTCTATCCATTCCCATTGCGCCAATACTATGTACTCTTATACTCTCTCAAGATTACGGGGACAGAAGAAGGAGGTAACGATCCCAATTCTGTGATGACTTTGCCAATGTACTCTGGTGGGGTCAAGTCGTACATGATGTTTAAGATGTTGAACGATGGAATGTCTTTCCAGTTCTTCAATGGTTCGGAATCGGCTTCCTGTTGCACCGCGTCCTTTTTGACGCCCTGATTCTGTTTGCGTGCGTTCAGCAGCGACTTTTCCGATTCCTCTTGTTGTTTGATAAACTGCTCCAACGCCAACGACTTCTTCACTGGAGGCAACATGGAATTGTTCACCAAATCCTCAGGATCAGCCAACTCGTTTGTAGTGACAGAGTCCAACTGCACCCGATCGGAAAACTTAATCGACTCACAGCACGTGATGACTGGAATGTTTCTTCTGTGACACATCATAGCGACCATGGCACTTCCCACGCGAGAGTACATGTGACCGTTAGAAAGCATTGCATGTGCACCCAAGAATGCAAAGTCCACATCTTCCAAGATGGAGGATGACAACAGGTTGATCATCACGTAGTTCACCTTTAAGCATTCTCTGGTGATTGGCACTGGAGGCTCGTATTTGCGCGTAGGAGAGGCTTCAATTTCTTCAGCCGTGGGCTTGATGGTTGACTTGGTCAATCCTTTCAACATTTTCTTACCTTCGAACAACGGACGGGAATCAACGATCACCAAGTTGAAGCTCTTTCCCTGTTCCAAAACAGCATGTTGGAACAATCTCAACAAAACCTCGGAATGTCCAAACGTCAACACGGTGCATCCATTGTTGATGTGTTGAGAGGCAGTTTCAATGATGAGTTGATCGGACAAGTCAATCTTGTCTCTGATAAACTCGTCGATGCGCGCACACAATAAATCCTTCGCCTCTTGTTCAGGGGTGTCGATAGATATGTGAGAGATTTCTTGTTTTAACCACCGGATAGCATTTCCCATGGATGTAGACAAGGGTCTGGAGCTTTTCAAGTATTCAATCTGGTGCGATAAGTGGCCAGTCATGTGTCGCGTCAACGTGGTGTTTTCGGGTGTTTGATAGTCTGAAATCACAGACTTAAACACCTTCAACATTTCTCTCAATCTAGCGGTGGAGCCCACGATCTTGTGGCTCGAGAAGTGTAAACTCAACGTCAAGATTGCTGGATGGACAATGTGCGAAACAGTAGGCGAAGACGCATTTCTCTGCTCCCTGGTTTCCAAATGGCTGAACAAAGCAGGGATTTTCTTGGTGTCAGTCTTAACCACGGCTTGGCTCAATTGCTTTTTTAAGTTTGTGTTGGTAGCAGCCTGCTTTTTCTTCTCTATTTTCTGCTGGGCAATCTGCTCCTGTTGTTCTGGAGTGATGCCTGCGGCTTCCTTCTGAGCCGCTCTCTTGGCAGCCTTTTCTTTCTTTTTCAACTCCTTCAACTCTTTATTAGAGAGAGCTTTAGGCTCATCAGCTGGAATTTCCACTGACTTTGGCGCTTTTTCCTCAGTCATTAGATGGTTTTCAGAATGCGACAGGCAGTAGATCCTTAGGATGTTTTCGCTTTTTTTTCAACCACTAATGGTACGTGCAGGATATGCTTATATACTACTTAAATGCTATGATCATAACTATCTTAATCATTACCGTCTTTGGAGAAAACTGAGGTCTCAACCTTCAGTCAATTCGCCATAGGCACCTCTCTTCTTTGTTGTATCGTACAATCTAACAATCTTTTCCAAGTTCTGGTCATCCACTTGCGAGAAAGCAAACCCTCTCTGTTTCTTGATTCTTTGCACCTGTCTCACCTTGCGAATAGCCTTCTCAAACTGTTCCATTCTTGGTCTGTAGTCTTGAATATTGTACTTTTGAATTTCTTGAACGTAGTGGTAGCTCTCAGGATTGTAACTTCTCTTGAAGAACTTCCACGCAAAATCTCTCACCAAACAGAGACTGCTGACACCAAATACCGCAGCCCAAAATGTCAAACTTGGATACGTGTGGGCAATAACTCCCTCGTATTCCTTCGAAACGTCGATCAATGGTGCAACATAAGCATATATTGGCAACCACACCAACCACAAAATAAATGAGCCTGGGATTGCTAAGAGAGTAAATTTGGTCCACAATGTCACGACGAGAGCAGCTTTGCCTAGAGCTGTCAAGGTACAGATAGTGAACACTAGAGTACCCCATGCCCAATTATTAGCCACCGCACCATGAGGTAAATAGTTGGCATAACGGTCAATCGTCATGACACACACAAACACAATTGCAGAATGGTAAAATCCATTGAGAATCCATCCCCAAAAGATGGTTACATTGAAAAACTTTCTCTGTTGACCAAGCTGATATAACTGTGGGTAACGGTCCAAGAATCTGGCGCTAACAAACTGGTCAAACACACCCATAATAAACGGAGGAAACACTGTGAAAAGAACGTTGTAAAACGTCAACGTCCATGACTCGATAAGAGATTGTCCTGAGAATCCATTCACAAACACGAACCAAAATTGCGTCAAATACAAGGCGATATTCTTGTAGAAAGAGTACAAGATAGCGTTAGAAATTCTCTGGTATGACCAGGATCCATGCACCAACAAGAGCTTTTTGAGATACTTGAACTGGCCGATAGAGACATCTGCACTTCTAGCTGCTTGCATACCTTCCATACCGTTGATACCTACACCAACATGGGCAGCTTGAATCATTGAAACATCGTTGGCACCGTCACCAATGGCCAAAAGCAAGGATCTCTTCTTCTTCCGCTTCACCATTTTCACAACCAATGCCTTTTGCAACGGAGAAACACGGCAACAAACCACAGCCTTACAGCGTGTAGCTAAAGCCAAAAATGAATCCTCGACGTCTGCTTCGAGAGCATACCCTAAGGAATGACCATCAATAATCAACGCTAAGGAAGAATCTAAAGCAGAAGCATCGATATCATGTTGATGTTCGCTGATAGCTTCTAGTTTCTCGTGTATGTTCAACTTCGTGTCTTCTTTGGTTTCCTCATTAATGATGAGAAGATTCATGTCCTCGCTTAAGAGCTTGCACGACATACCAATGTTGATGGCAGTCTCTTGGCGATCACCAGTGAGGACCCAAATTTTGATTCCAGCATTTTGCAAAGTGTGAATGGTTTCCGGAACACCGTCCTGCAATTTGTCTTCGATAGCGGTCGCTCCCAAAAGGAATAGGTCCTTTTCAATCAACTCTGCCACTGCATCTAATTGATCACCTCTATTTTCCAAGGAAGTGGATGCCTCATAGTATTGGGAAGCCCAAACTTTGTATTCTTCGTCTGGGATTATTCGCGATGCGATACACAACGTCCGCAATCCCTCGGAAGCAAATTCTTCTAAATGTCTCACGGTTGCGTTGACGAAAGGTTGCGGCTCTTGTTCAGAGAGACGCTCTAAAATCACCGTGTCCGCGCCTTTGCAGAAAAGACGGATTACTCCATCGGGACACCTGAAAATAGCAGACATTCTCTTTCTGGTGGAGTTGAACTCGCAGATATTCAACAACTCGTATTCTGCGTCGAGTTGCAGAGCTACCGAGTGGATAGTCACACTCTTCGGGCGACGAATAATGAACTTGTAACCTTGGTCTGCGGCACCTTCCACCAATGCACCTTCATCCGGAGAAGCTGCCTGGTACTTTATGTCCCCGGTAGTCTCGTTAACTTCAGGAATCACCGTGTGGCAAGTACTGAGCAAAACGAAAAACTCATTAATGATGGCAGACTGTTGCAGCAGACTGTCTCTCAAATGGGCTTGCATATCATTGAAACTGTAGAATCCCAATTCCATCCCATCAACCATTTGAGCTTGGCCGTCTTCGGGAATCTCTTCGGTGTAGCACTTCCCACCGATTGTGCATGCCTTGAATTCCATAACATTTCTTGTGAGAGTGCCTGTTTTGTCAGAGAATATGTAATCAATTTGACCCAATTCTTCGACCAAAGACGACGTTCTCACTCCTGTAGGGGTATCAGACTCGGCAAAGTACATGTCTAAGTCACTTCCGATCATATAAGCTTGGTAATATTTGATAATTTCGACTGTGACAAACAAGGAGATAGGAATAAAGTTCGAAAACAAAATCCAGTATGTAAGAATGTCCTTGAAGAATAATTTGGTCATATTTGT
Organism: Clavispora vitiphila; assembly: GCA_030557995.1. NCBI lineage: Eukaryota > Fungi > Ascomycota > Pichiomycetes > Serinales > Metschnikowiaceae > Clavispora > Clavispora vitiphila. The sequence continues at coordinate 15,264 of JANIJR010000038.1, forward strand.
ACCTTCTAAGTACAAGTACGACATATGCTTCTTCTTGATGTTGATCTGAGCCACATTACCAATTGACGACACCAAGGATAAGATAATCAAAACAGAGAACAACACAATGATTTGCAAGTTAATGATTCTCTCCACGTCAGTCCTCTTAATTGGAGCGGCAGTAGCATTTCTCATCAATTTTGTTTCGTGACCGGTGAAAACCACAATACCGTGAATCCACTGTGTATTACGCAAGGTTGCACCTCTCAAAAGTAATTGCTCGGGTGAAAGAGGAATTTTGGCTGTTGTTCCAAAGTTGTTCAAAGTACCTTCGTAAGTGTACAACGAAGAATTTGGCTGCTCCGACATAATTTGAGTGTTGGATAAATCGGAAACCAAAGAGTGTGGATCCACTAGGTATGCTGTTTCCGCTTTTGCTTGTTTGATTTTCAAGTTGGTCTCACCGTCCAAATTTGCAGTTTCAATGTAACACAAACCCTCAGGCTCCGAGGAACTCAAAAGAAGCAAGTCAGCAGGAAAAGGCTCTTCGTTATTGACCCGGACAATATCGCCAACGGAGACCTGGATCCATTTCTTCAAAGTGAAGGAGCCGGTGCTAGGATCTAGGACTAGTACTTTTGTGTTATTTAGCTCACTGTCAGCATTAGCACGCTTCAAGTCTTCCATCACCTCCTTTATAGCAGATACAAGCAACACCACGGACAAGGTACCGATGGTAGTATATCTGTTCGTTGGTGTGACATCTGGAACTTGTTGAATAATGGATGTGAAAAGAAAGAACAAGTTTGCGTATTTGCTGAACTGTTCAAACAAAAATTTAGGTAAGAAGGTGGCGAAGTTGTACTTGGTTGTCGAGATGTGGTTACCGTAGAACCGAGATGCCAGGTTTTTGGAATGGTTCAACACAAAAATCTCACGGGGTCCTATTGGCACATTAGCGTTCTGATTTCCTTTTCCGCCAAACGCGCCCTTGACCTTGCCAAAGATCCGTCGAATATCAAAATCGGACAGTCCTGTATTATTGTCCTGGATGCGTTCATTGTAGTCATCCTCCATACCGATGTAAGATCCGACTGGGCTTTGTCTGCGACCTGCTTTGAAATTTTCAAAGAAACCTGACTTTTTCGGTTGTTGGGGCTTGTTCGAAGTGTTCAAGAGGGGGACTTGACGATTGGAGCCATGATGCTGGTAGTTGTAGCTCGCTTCATTAGCGTAGAAAGACTCATCCTCGATATCTGAAAGTTCTAATGTATCTGAAAAGGGGTTGGCATCGTTCAGGTAACCTTCCCTGGGTGTTGGATAGGTGTAAGGACTTTCGTACACTGGATATCGTTGACCTGGATTATCAACACTTTGTGAGTCATTTAGATCCAAATCAATTAGATTGTTTTTGTCTGTAAATGGATTCGCCGGATCTTGTGCCATTGTGGTGGTGGCCGAGAGGCTTGTACGTATATGTCTATGCAACGGACTAGAATTGAAGAATCAGGCTGTGTTGATATTTTTAGCTGGTGTGCACATAACGTGGATGATACACTGGTCCACGATTCAATTACGATCTTGGCTCATTCACTGATCATGCGGCCTTTGGGAACCTGAAAACATGGTTCCAAGTGAACCTATTAGTCGTCGCACTTTTCGAACTTGCGGTGGAATGCTTTTCAAGTTTGCAAACATAGAATTATGTGCTGTGCTCGAAGCTGCGACTTCTTATGTCGCATAACGTTGTTGCAACTTCAGCTTAAACTTTTCCTCGACAACAAGAGAACTTTCAAATTCTGTAGAGGTTAACCAGTAGCTGTTTGGACTTTTATTATCGTTTGAATTTCTATTATTTTGTCTTTGTTTATTTTTGTTTCTATCATTTCCTATAGTCTTGAGGCATCGTGGAGCGATAAAATATAAGGTTTACGCAACTTTTGAGTTAATTTGGCTTTGTAATACAAAAATCGAGAAAATTCAATCAGCCCAAATAATTTATACCTCTACCATAATATTTCTAAATAAATCATTTGACTATACAACGATCATCAAACGAGTATCAGTTTAGTGGGTGAATTTCTTGGGAAGTACCCACATTGTGGAGTAAGTGACTCACGCGCGAAATTTTTAGTTACACAGTTGATTACTTAGCTTATCGTAACATGGCGGAACAGATTGCCAAAGATGCTAGCGTTGCATTTGGCGTGCTCAAAACGCTCACCAATGACGAGAGATCCCATGCCTTGAAAGAAATCCACGATGCCTTGAATGCATCTAAAGAGAATATCATCGCAGCAAACAAGCTTGACATGGAAGCAGCAGAGAGAAACAATTTGTCATCCTCTTTGATCAAAAGATTGGACTTGACCAATAACGGAAAGTATGAGTCCATGTTGCAAGGAATCCTTGACGTCGCTGCTTTGGAAGATCCTGTGGGGAAGACCACTTTGGCCAGAAAGCTCGATGAAGGGTTGAATTTGTACAGAGTGACTGCTCCTCTCGGAGTCTTGCTCATCATCTTTGAGAGTCGCCCAGAGGTCATTGCAAACATCTCAGCTCTTGCTATCAAATCTGGCAACTGTGCCATTTTGAAGGGTGGAAAGGAATCGTACCAAACATTCAAGGCCATCAGCGAGGTGATTAACGTCGCTCTCAACGAAAAGACAAAGGTGCCAAAATCCGCCATTCAACTTATTCAATCTCGTGAAGAGGTTGGTGACTTGTTGGCCCAAGACAAGTACATTGACTTGGTTATCCCTAGAGGAAGCAACGCCTTGGTTAAGAACATCAAGGAAAACACTAAGATTCCGGTCTTGGGCCATGCAGATGGTATTTGCTCCATATACGTTGACAAATCTGCTGACCTAGATAAGGCATGTCGTATTGTGGTTGACTCCAAGACCAACTATCCTGCTGGATGCAACGCAGTGGAACAATTGTTGATTCACGAGGACATTGTCGCCGACAAGGAGAAGCTCAACAAGCTCTTGTCTAGTCTTACTGATGCCGAAGTGACGTTGCATGCAACTGCAGAAATTGAAAGCAAATTGCCAGAGGGCGTGAATCCTAAGTTTGTGGTGCCAGCAGACAAGGATTCGTTCGACACGGAGTTTTTGTCTTTTGACATTGCTGTCAAGCCAGTTTCGGGCCTCAAGGAAGTGATTTCTCACATTAATGAGCACTCATCTAAACATACTGACTGTATTGTGACTGAAGATAAGTCTGCGGCCGACACATTTTTGAAGGGAATTGACTCCGCCGGCGTGTATTGGAATTGTTCGACAAGATTTGCTGATGGTTTCAGATACGGTTTTGGTACCGAGGTTGGTATTAGTACCAACAAGATTCATGCTAGGGGCCCTGTCGGATTGGAAGGTTTAATGAGCTACCAGTACCAGTTGAAAGGAGATGGCCACATCGCCTCCGAATACGTTGGCGCGGGAGGTTCCAAGGTCTTCGTCCATGAAGACATTAAATATTAGATGATACACATACTTGATTAGTTACTTTGACGATATAAATGTCTTGAAGGCATCGTAGTCCTTGGGAGGATAATCAGGATAGGTGTTAACAATGACATCAATACCCTTGTCAGACAATTCAAGTTGGGTCCACTGCCTCAAGCTGAAGAAATCGGTTAATTTTTTAATCCATGTCATTCTGGCGTCGATAGTGGCCAAGTCGTCTTCAGGCAACTTCTTACGCAACTTTGCTCTGATACGGCCCAAGTTATCGACTGCATCATTCAAGTTGATTCCCGCAAACTGCTTCGCAATGTCATCTTTGATCATTTTCAGCAACCGGGGAGACTTTCCATTTGTGCTGATCATGATCTGGAGCGCTTCTTGATTGAACATGGAACCAAAATAGAAATCACATAATGGTGGCTTATCGGCGATATTCACCGGTATGCGCAACCATTTGCACTGATAGTACACTTTCGTTGACTGGACTGGATCGTCAATACAGCAACACACACATGCAAAATGTTGGTTGGCAACCAACTCATCGATCAACTTGTAGTGCGATTCATCAACATCTTCGTAATTGAGTGCCGGTAGATCCAGATTCTCATACATGGTCAAGTCCAGCAGACGGAAGTCACGTTCAATGAGTTTCCAAAGCTTCCCTTCCTCATGAAGTTTGGCCAACTGGGGGTGTACTTTTCCGCCTGTTACCACAGTGACTTTGGCGTTTGCTCGTAGCATATGCTCGACTCTGCTAAGACCAACATCTCCTCCACCAATAACAAGACAGTGCTTGTCTTTTACCTGCCAAGCTAAAAGCAAAGAGCCCGGTTGTGTCATTTACAGATTCAGCGATGAAAAACGACCAGCAACCAAGACTATGGAAGTGCCGTTGTCGAACTGCATAATCAACGTGTATATAGTCCACCGCTAGTTTTAGTCCCCGTTTTCGAGCTTGCGCGTGATTATACGCGAACGATGGACGATGGACAAGATGTACAAATCTACAAAGGGAAAGAAAGCGTAAAAGCAAAAATAGGTGCAAACTTGGTAATCTGAACGGCTCTATATTTGCTGACCGAGACAGGGAGACTAGCTGCAACAGCAAGTGTTGTAGTGTAGGTGGGGTAATACGAGGCCAACGTGGCTCCAATTTGAATGCTAGCAGAAATAGTAGTTACCCAGGGCCAAGGCTTGCGCATTACCACCAGCATAAATGTATACTCAAAGAAATAGTCACAGTTGCAAGCTGGGGGTGAGGACGCATCCTGACAATGTAGTGAATGACGAGGTTGAGATTAAGAGAGCGGCCGATGCACTAGCGAGAGAATCTAGACTACAAAAATTTAGCGATGACGCCTGTTTTCTCGCAACAGCAAAATTTGTAAGTTCGCAAATTTCCCATCAACGGATATTCCGTCAGTTAGCACATGTGTATATTTGGTGTTCGGAATTCTCACCACCTCTCCATAAGCTGTTATCGCACTTTAACCTCGAATGCGTCTTTTGCGTCTTTTTTTTTTTTTTTTTCTGTTGCTCTGATTGCTCATACAGTACCCACGCTTTCTCGAGAAAACTGACCTCCACACTTGACGAAATAGAAAATCTTTTTACTCGCCCCCATTATTTATTGACTCGCCTAATCTATATTCTTCCCCCTCACTCTTCAGAAGAAGTACTCTACATTGAAGTCAACTCTACCAGGATTCGGGATCACATCGGAAACTAATATCGCATGCCAACCTTTAACCGAACTCAACGCCGGGAATCCATGGCTGAAAGAAGGCCCAGTGTCAGCTACACTCCACCGGTGATTCCACAATTAACAGGGTTAGAAAAACCCAACTCGCATACTTTGGGTCTTGACCATTGCGACATTTTGATTTTAGGAACGGGTCTCACTGAATCGATTCTCGCAAGCGCTTTGGCATGGCAGGGCGTGGAGGTTCTCCAAGTGGACAAGAACAACTACTATGGAGACCTGTCTTCGACTCTCACCATTGACCAGGTGAAGAAATGGTGTTTGGAGGTGAACCACGGCCGGATTAATCACTTTCTGGATGCGCGGATATATATTCCGGGAGGCAAGCACAACAATCAGTTCCGCAGCAAAGACTACGGTATTGACTTGTCGCCTCGTATCATGTTTGCCCAGCTGGACTTGTTGGCACTTTTAATCAAGTCCAGAGTGTACAAGTACCTTGAATTCCAGAGTTTGTCCAATTTCCATGTGTTTGAGAATGACAACTTCAAAAGCAAGATCTCCAACACCACGAAGGAGGAAATATTCACGGACAAGTCCTTAACCTTGGCCACCAAACGGTCCTTGATGAAGTTCTTGAAGTTCGTTTTGCAGGACAACAACGACCCTGCGAAAAAGCAGTTGTTGGTGGAAAACTCAAAGACATCGATCGAGGACTTCTTGGAAAAGCACTTCAACCTAAAGCCTCCACAGGTGGATGAGCTTATTTACTCGATCGGTCTTGTCAACAAGGAAAAGACCAGAACTCCAGAAGCGATTGCTAGAATCAAACGTTTCCTCGTTTCCTTTGACGTGTACGGCAGCTTCCCCGTGATGGTGCTGAAGTTTGGAGGGCCAGGTGAATTGTCTCAGGGTTTTTGCAGAAGTGCGGCCGTGGCAGGAGCAACGTATAAACTAGATACGAAACTTGTGGACTACGACCCTCAGACAAAGATCGCCAAGTTCAACGATGGGTCTGCTGTGAAGATTAACGAGAAGATCGTGGTTTCTCCAACGCAGATGCCTAAGTTTTTGGCTACAAACTATGCCGAATTGGAACAGAACTTGCAGAAATTCTATGTCACTCGTCTTATTACCATTGTGCGCCGCGATTGCAAAGAATGGATGGCAGACGGAGAATCGTCCGCAGTGGTTGTTTTCCCACCAAACTCCTTACCCACAGCTAATGAATACAGCATCCAGGTGGTGATCCAAAACGGCGGATCTGGGGTGTGTCCTAGTAACCAAGCCATTTGGTATGCTCAAAGTTGTGACCAAAACTCAGAGAAGGCCAAGAAGGACTTGGAAAGCGCATTGGAGAAGATGGAAAATGCTCTTTTGAGAGAATCTTCCAAACATCTTGATGATTTATTAGACGAAAAGGACTTTATCATGAGTCAACAAGGTACACCAATCTTGGTGAACTCGTTCAAGTTGGGCGAGTCTATGCATGGATTTGTGCCTAAAGAGAAGTTGGATATTGTTTGCAAGTTCGGCTTTGTTCAATCAACATTTGTGAACCCAGACCTTTCCAACGTCTTGAACATTCCATCGTCTTCTAATATCAGCAATATGTCCGTGAAGGACTCGGATGATGTACTTTTCCTGAACGTACCATCGTCTGAAATTAGTTACGATGGCGTCATCGGCGAGGTTAAAACATTGTATGAGCGTATCACAGGTAGCTCCGAAGACTTTTTTGACGTGGACTTTGAGGATGACGACGATGATTATTCTCGGTCCGCGACCGATGCGCAGACTGCCATCGACAGCGAGCTGGCAATCGAAGATTCTGACTACGATCCCTCGCACCACGAGCCTTTTGGTGCCAACGAAATGGAACTTTAGCTTGAAGAGCCCGTCTCATTTACAGTTTTCAATTTTGATAGCAAAAACTCAGAAAAAATGATAAATAAGGGTCACGTACCACTTCACTTCTAATACAGTTAATATATATAAATATGATATAGGTAAACGTAATTGTGCGATTGACAGATATGTCAATTCACCCTCAGCCATATCTATAGCTGTGTGTGTCTGATGTGAGCTGCGCATACACAAATCCGCCTACATGCGTATTCAAAGGTTACATGCGGTACTACAGAAGTAGTATACACACAGGAGTTGATTTATAGACATGAAATAATCTGTACGCTGAGTAATTAAATATTTGTTTTCCAAAGCATCGTCAGTAGCTGTAAATGGTGCCTTGATACACACCACGTGATGTATAGGGCTTGTGCCCCGATGATCGCGCATCCGGCATATACCCCAAACCGCTGGTGGTGGCATGGTGAAAAAAATTCTGTTTCGCGAACATTTGTTCAGTTTCTTTTCCCCACTGAGCAGATACCTGTCGAAGAAGTCCATAAAAAATAATGTCTGACGTCGAGGAACAACAAATTGTCGAGGAAGTTGCCGTTGAGCAACAAGATGCCTCCATCACCATTGAGGATGCTTTGAAGGTTGTCTTGAGAACCTCTTTGGTCCACGATGGTTTGGCCAGAGGTTTGAGAGAGGCTTCTAAGGCTTTGTCCAGAAAGGAGGCTCAATTGGCCGTCTTGTGCGACTCTGTTACCGAGGAATCCATCGTCAAGTTGGTCGAGGCTTTGTGTAACGAGGGTGACGAGAAGATCCCATTGATCAAGGTTTCTGACGCCAAGTTGTTGGGTGAGTGGGCCGGTTTGTGCCAATTGGACAGAGAGGGTAACGCCAGAAAGGTTGTTGGTGCTTCTTGTGTTGTTGTCAAGAACTGGGGTGCTGACTCCGAGGAGAGAAACATCTTGTTGGAGCACTTCTCTCAACAATAAGCGGACAGCTTTGCTGGCCGTATAGCCTTAATATAATATACTATTGCTATGAATCTGGCTGTAGAGTGAATCTTTTGGGAGTGTTTGGGCCATCGCCAAATACTGCTTACGTTAGGGGAAAGTACCCGTGGGATTCTTGTATTCAATAGGCGAAGAGTAACAGCAATCATAAATTTCAGGTAGACCCAGTGAATGAAGCATAAACAGCTCCATGGCGTTTTGAAGTGGGTATATTCAATGGACTTAATTTTCCTCACCGAGGACGGTACGGAAGATGCCCTTTACATCGCACACAATCTGCACCGCGCGTTTTGAAATCAATAGTAAACACAAATCACAAATACATGTCTGGGCAAGACAAGTTAGAACGGCGCGAGGCCCGAATAAGGGGGTCTGGGTATGTGATATTGTGACTCCAGAGAAAAAGTAAATGAACTAATTACTAACATACCAGTGCTAGGGCGGTCAAGGTGGAGGAATTTATTATCACTTCCCCTCTGGGGAGCCATAGAAATAAATTGATGAACAGCCTAGATAGCGCTCTTACAAGACCAGATGAAATGAACCTTCCCCGTCTCCGTTCGCAAGGGGATACAGATATTTCCGACAGATCATTAGCTCTAAAAGAATACACCAAAGCCAGAGAGAACCGGGTGCTGACATTTAGTTCCGATAACGAGGACGACGATGAAAAGAACCTCGCTACTACTCCAGCTGAATATGACCAGGACAATTCTTTTTTCGGTCAAGATCTTAATGAAGCAAACTCAGCAGATACAGGGGGCAAAATAAGTTCGCCCAAGGCAGAAACCAGCGAACTGGTTGCACAACCACAAGAAATTCCTGCCAAGAGAAAAAGGGGCCGGCCCCGCAAAACGGAGGCGGAAAAAAAGGCAGCCGTCATAACTAGACGGTCCAAGAGAATAGTAGAGAATCCAAGTCTCCGTAAACATCACGCCCAAGAACCTATGCTTAATATCCTAGGGCCCAAACCATTGAAGGCCATGGGCCTAGCGTTTGGTGGGTTTGATCACAGTCCAAGCGAGGCTTTGCTGTTAAGCAAGCGTGCAAGCGGTAAGCAAAAACCGTTGACAATCGATGCCGAAAGACTACATACATCGAGCTCGAGAGACAAGCGTTTCAACCTCAACACGCTTGATGTTCTTCGGCAGTTTGTGGCCGAACATAACCCGAAGGGAAACAAAAATGAAATCATAAACGAAAACGTGGTTTTAGACGAATTCAAAGCGCATCTCATCTATCACATCGATCACTTGATGGATCTACATGCCAGTGTTCGAGACATCTCCAACGATATCGCAGAAGCGCAGCGCCGCAAGAATCAAATAAGAAGAAACATTTTGGAACTTAAACAGAAACACGCACTCGTGGGAAGCCACCTAAACAAAGCACGCAAAGAGTATAATGATAGCCGACTTGAACACAATGAGTTTTTGTCAATGGCGCAATCATTGAACGAATTGAAGGCTGCGGTGGCCGATCCACATCACAGTCAGTCGAACCTCAACGACAAAGTTCTAATGGACCTTGATGACGTGTCTCGCATTTGCCATCAAAAGCATGGACTACAGAAACAGCTACAAAGAGTGAACACTAAATTGGCGCAAATGGCAAACCCCTCATAATAATGAAAAATCGTGTATGGGTAGAAAAGATATACACAATCTAGCAACAACATTGAATCTCCTCTGTAGCTCTATGAATAGGATGAGATTCGAACAAATACTCGAAAATCGCCACAGCGCGATCCTCTCTGAGTGAAAGTGTTTACTCATCGCCAACCAAGGCCATGATCATTCTGTACAAGTAGAAGAAAAACATCAATAAGTGGAAACCCAACTTGATGAAGCTCTCTTTCTTGTGCTTGGACAAAGTTCTGAAAATTTCGGTAGCGTCCAACAAATGGTTCTTCTTGATCACCTTGTTCACGTTAAACGCAAAGATTGGAAGGTTCAACAAGAAAACAAACCAGTAGCCGTTGTAAAGGAAAAGAATAGTCATAAATCCGTGCAAAGAAGCTTCTGGGATAAACCATGGATTCAATTTGTGGCACAATTCGATTGGGTTGATGTAATCACTTTCCAAATCGGAGTACATGATGGTGAAGAACACCTGCGAGAACAAGTTGCAAGCATTCACGATAACTGCAAAAATAAATAACCTAGTATATTAGTAAAAGAGCTCAAAACTGGACCTCAATTTCTTTTTACATACCAACTTTCACCGGACATTATTAGTTGATGTTTGCGTTGTTATCAGTAGAAGTCAAAAAAAAAGACGCCCGAAAGAAGGATCCGCGCACAGTTTGATTGCCTGATGTGGAAATGTGTCGCACCCGTCACACACAGTGCCTCCGGTTACACTGATACCATTCGTTTAATGAACTATTCTATTCTAGACCAAACAACGCCCCCATGCTCGAATTCATCTTTACTTAAAGCTTCGGAAAATTCTGGAAAGCAGTACTTACCGTAATCAATAAGATATTCCCATTTTCCAGATTCATTCTCTAAGTACGCCCTCGCCACACTTAATCGATGCAGTCCGTCAACGAAGGTATAAAGAACTGCTTGAACCCAATTGCTAAGCATGATTAATCTCCCTCTATAATTCTCTCCTTTTGCATCGTATGTGCGAACTTTGACTTCAGTTCTTTGGCCCCTCCAGTGATTCTCTCGAACTTCGTCATTGGGACGTGTTTCTACCGGGTTTAACGACCGCCACACCTCAATATATTCTGTAAGTTTATCATTAGCTGGGTTTACCATAGATCCTGTCTCCTTTCTATCTTCGCTATTTTCGATAGGCCAGAAACATCCAATATCTGGGATCAGCCCTTTGCATTCATCGATGGTCTTACCCGTCTTGATTGCTTGATTTATCACTTGCAGATTGACCTCCGATGGAAATTCCACTCGATTTGTTCCTTCAATAACTACCTCAGTTCCAATGCTTGCAAATTGGAAAATTTTATCAATTGGTTCGGGTTCTGTCCCGGATTTGACATATGGATAATACTCTTTGAAGATTCTCACGTCAGTGGAGAAGCATTTAGGGGTGCTGAAAACCATTGTTTTCGTCAATTCCTCAACATCATCAGGTAGCCACTGAATACTGACTCTTGTGGATAAGCTCATCTAAAATTAAAGAAGAAAAGTATGTCCTTGGCACATATCATGTTGAGATCTGGTCGCGCGGAATTATTTGTTCGCACAAATTCCGTGATAGGCTATATCGCGGAATTTCTCTCAACGCGGGCTTCGAATAGTGATTCTGCTCTCCATCTGCGCGCGTTTCCCACTGGATATGCTTCCTCCATCAAGTTCTTTCAAGCGTGGAAAAAATCCTATAAGAATAGTCTCGTAATTAAGCCTCTCGTCCAATGATTTGAACTTACCTTCAACCCTCAAATTTTGAAAAAACTCAGCATCTCTTTCTTCCCATTCTTTCTGGCTCTTACTTAAAGCGTCATAGTGGATCGAAAAGTTCTCAATATCATCCAGGGCTTCGAGCGGAATCGGACTGCTTGAAGAGCCTTTATCGAACCCTGGTTGAAGCGCATACTCTAGCTCATGTGGATTGAACACATAAGGATAAAAATCAAAATTCAAGACGTTCAAACGCATATCGAGTACCTTCAAAGCTTTTCGACTTCCACTTAAACTCGACAAAACCATTTCTAGTTTGGCAACATTGTTACTCAATAAGTTTAACCTTTTAAGTCTTTGGAGTTTAGACAAGCCTTCAATATTCCTCAATTTGTTGAAATTAAGATTCAATTCCCTCACGTTGGGAAATGTGTCGCCAAAGGAGGCCGATAAATCTTGGAGACCCACTGCTGAAAGATTTAAAATATTAAGGTTAGCAAACACATTAAGCTGCTGAGATTTTTCCCAGAGCAGTGCTGCAATTGAATTACCAGACAAGTCTAAGTGAACAGCGTCATCCACACTAAGAATAATCTTCTCAGTTAAAGATTGGTCAGATTGGCATTTCAAGGACATTTCCTGTAAAACCTTTAACCTTTTTATCCCGCTAATTTCATTGAAGTTGTTTCCGTCGATTCTCAATACTCGCAAGAATGGAAAGACTTCCAAATTTAACACTTTCAACCTATTGAACTTAAGGAGAAGCTTCTTCATGTGTTTGTGCTTTCCTTGACAAGATATGCTTTCCAATTGGTTATCATTCAAATTAAGAACTCTTAATTCTTTCAAAGACTCAACCCCCGAGACAGATAAAATTTGATTCTCCGATAGAACCAACTCTTGTAAATTGAAAAACGAAAACATGGAAAAGTCAATATTGCCTGATATTTTATTCAGCGACAAATCCAAATTAATCAAGCTGCTCATCTTTTCCAATCCAGTCAAAGACTCAATTCCATTATTGGATAAATTGAGCTTTGTTAAGTGAATATTGTGCGAAATACCCGAGAGTCCAGTTAATTGATTAAACGAGACATTTAACACCTGAAGATCATGAAATTTAGCAAAAGATGTAATATTCAGAATGTCATTACTCGATGCATTTAATTCCAACAATGATGAAGGCAAACCGCTAATAAACTTAACATGATTGTTAGAAAGATTTATCCTTCTAATAGATGGAAGATATCTTTCTAAGCGTTCAACTCTCTCCAAGTTTTTCCCAGACAAGTCGATGGAGGTGATTTTATCCCACTCACTTTCATCCATTGATCCTGTAATTAAAGAGACTAGCATTCTATTGGACTGAGTAAACGTCACATCACTCAAGTCCGACAAATGAGTAATATTATGGTTGCTGCCGACCGAGATGTTCAGGTCATCAGGAACCTGAAAAGAAACTTCCAAATTCCTGTCCAAACGTTTGCTGCGGCGTTTTGACAGCTTTAAGATGCTGGGTTCCAGCGACCCTTTCAATTCTGATTCCTCGTTATGCGCAGAAGCAGTATCCAAATCTTCAATAGAGTCCAAAGAACCAGGGTAGTCATTTTCCTTGTCATTTGAGATCCATTTATTATGGTCCATATCAAAGACCATATTGCCATACTGCTTTGGAAAGCTTCCAGGTTTCACGATACCCTTGTTTAAATGCTCTTCTCTCGACAATTTAATTTCAGGATGATTGACGTTTGGGTTACGACGAGCTAGCTTAAGCTGTGATGCCGTTTTCCATTTAATAAATCCAGGTTTACCAGAATCAAATGTGTGATCAAAATCTGAAATTGTGCTTTCCTTCGGGAGATACTCTTGCTTTTCTTTGTTATGAGGCGGAGAAGAAGATGAAGAAGTGGAATCACCAGTACCCTCGTTTTCATTAAAAGGGGAAATCTTGGAAAAAGGCTGTGTACTTTTTTTCGAGCCTCTTATTTTAGGTGATAGAATAAAACTACCAACATGCTCCCTGTACTGTACCAGATCCTCTAAATCGGAAATCCCATCAAATGTGTAAGAACTGTCATTGCTTTTGTCTGAAGTATGAGACTCTAAGGGGTGAACATATGATTCATCAAGAGAAGTTCGTTCATCTTTGGTGTATTCATTTCTGGTATCACCGGCAGTTGCATGGCCCTGCCTAAGACTCTCTGCGCTACTTTCTTCGTCAAAATCGGTCAGGAACGACGAGTACTCATCGAAAGAGACAGGGTCATTGATATTGAGGTTCTTCTTGGATATCTTTGGCGTAGACGTGGCATTGGAGAGACCATTCGAAAGGGAAGAGTTGAAGTTAATCGAGTCCGTTGACGGTTTAGAAATCAAGTTGCCAGACTTGTAAGCATTTTTCTGGATCTGGGCAAACAAATTGTTGGCATTTTTGAGAAAGTCATGGTTGGAAAAGTCGGTAGACTGGGTGAAATTCTTGATCTTTAACTTGGGAGGATCCATTTTCGACACCGGGAGCGACTCGCGTTGGGCGCTGGCAGTATTGGAGCGCACCTTGTCGACAAACTTGGTGAGCACTGCTTTCGTGAACGTGTCGTACTCACTTCCGAAGAGTTTAAGAGGCGAGCCTTTAATTTGGTAGTCGTCGGGCTGGTCTTTGGCCTTTTCGAGCATATCCTCTAGCTGGTGGATTTGTTCTCGCGTCAAGTGCACATCAGTATCTCTAGATGCTATTGGAGTAGAGAAAGTGGACACCAGCTGTGCAGTCGAGCTGGCTGCCTTCAATTGAGAATGTGACTGGCCCTCTGAATGTTTGGAGTCATCACAGAAAAGCCCATGCAAGGGCGAGCCGTCATACGGCACCTTTGCGTTGAACTGGTCCGAAACACGTTTCCACTCTGGCGTGGCAACTTTGCTGCCCGAAGGAGGATTGTGAACAAACGTGTTAGACTCCCCATTAAGAAAGTCAAGTGCGGGATTGAGGCTGGGAAGATTGGAGCGTGACGGGCGCTGCAGCACCGAATTGGAGTAGTCCCATTTCTGATTCAAGTCGGGGGGCATCCATGAGGGCGTGGAATTGTCGGAAATGTCATGGGACACATTAGACGGTTTTGGAGGCGCGATTTTGTTAATACTCTGGGGATCGCCGTGATGAATTTGATCCAGCAGTTCAATATTATCCTGAATTTCATTGGCCGGTTCTCCGGGGCAAGCCAAGAGCCCAGACAGATCCTGAAACCCCAGTTGGTCAGGAACTTCTATACCTTCCTTTATCAGGTGTTTAGGAAGCCCTGGAAGCAGTCCACCTCGACCGATCCGCTCTTTAGTGCGAGCATTGGGATGCGACTTATGCTTGAACGTATTTGGAACAGATGGCCCTGGGGTGCTGGTGTCGCCGTGGAAATCGCTGTTCGGCAAGTAACGAAGCATTTTGTGATATTTGTTTTCCTCGTTGACCACAAGATCAAGCTGGGGAGTGGAGCCCAACTCTTCATAGCCATCTGCGGCCGTTTCATCACTGGCGGCCATTTGCGGGTCGGAGGCAGTTTTGTTGCGCAGAGAAGATTCGGCCGGATCCGAGAGACGAGTTTCGTGGAGAAAGCGGCTGAGATGCGCAGTAGTGGACGACACGGGCAGCAGATCCTGAGAATGGCGGAACATGGCGGTGTTTGTTTACCGTTGTGTGTACAAGCGCATCTGTGGAGTAGCGCGCAGAGACAGTGGAGCTGGGAGAGGGAAGAGAGAAAGAACAAAAAAAAAAAGAGAACGGGTAAAAAACTTATAGCGCAACAGGTCAGGCATCTTTCTAGCAGGAACAGTGAAAAAGGAGGGGCTTGAAGCAGGAGAAATTTTGAACATGTGAACGAATAGATGGCACTGATAGATCGAACGAGCTGATGGAGGAAGAATTATTGAGGTCGCACCCCGATAGCGCGTCTCAGCCATTTGAATACTCATATAATTGGAACCCTAAACTAGCGAGAGATTTCAACATTTATGCACATAGTATACTGGCAGAGGGTGTAACATGTCTTCATGATGCACCGACCCACCTCGAAGCTACTTGTGTTTACAGATCCAAGCCTCTCGTCTCTCCTTTCACCAGTTGTTGGTGGATGATCAATCTTGTGTTACCAAAGAATGTGATATAGCGTGGGTAGAGGGCGCACAAACTCGCTGCACATCTCATCAAAACGGAGAGTCAGCGACTTGTGGTTATCTCAATTATCACAAGTCAGTAATCACCGGCAACCTCTTCACTTATTCCTGTAAAAATACACCGAATGACACAAACTTTTACAATTGTCCACTTTTTTTTTTCTCTCTTCTCTGCTGCGACGTACCCCACCCAGAAGGGTTTCTCCAAAATTGGCCTCACTGCTCGCTACTGCAAGCGAGCTAAACATGGCTTTCATTGTTCCCCACTCGACATACCCGACCAACCTGTACATCAACAGAGCCCCTCACTCGGGCTTATTGAACACAAAATCTTCTCCTTGACGGTAAAAACGAATCCAAAAGTTTGACCGCCCGCAATTATTGATAACACATCTTCTGGACTTCCCGTTCTGCGTGCAGGTTCACTTGCACTCTTAGACTGAACGTCAAGCCTGCAGAAGTGACACTGCAGGGCTCTGCTAACCGACACACTGTGGAATAAATGTGTACTCCGCTTTCCGCCTCCATTTCGCCACTATTGGTTTTCTTTTTTTTTTTGTTTGCTCTATTTCTTTTCTTTTCTTCTTTTTTTTTTTCGATTTGTTCTCTTGGGTTTTTTGTTCTTGGTGGCTGTTTCCAGCTCTCCTCAGTCTCGGGTGAACCCAACGGTGCGGGCCCACCCTGCAGATTGTGTTATCTAGCGGCCCGTCTAGGCCGAGTTCGACTGGTCCATTCTGGGAGACAAACGTGCCAAGGGCAAAAAAAAAGAATAAAAAATTCAAAGACAGAGACCCCGAAATAATTGCACAATGAGTAGCACCAGAGTCACGTTTTCCGCACCAGATGTGGCGGGGGAACGGTGCCGTAGAGTAGCGTAGGCCACCTGACAAGAACAGCGAAGTCGCACTTGGTGATTATTGCGCCTCCATCAACAACACCGTTTCTTTCCGCCGTCGAGTTTTTGTTGTTGTGCTGCCTAGAGCTAAAGGCTTTGTTTCTGGTATTTTTTATTTCTCCGTTTTGTCAAAGTGCAATTCTTGTGTGATTGCTTCACTTTGCGTTCTGTTTTCGCTTCATTTCCTGTTTCTGGCGTTTATCGCTGATAGATGGCCACCTAGCGCCCCATTTGCTGTTCCGTTGTAAATTCCTCTTTGCTGACTTGCTGCAATTGAGGCTGATTATTTCCCACTCGTCACGGCCTGCCCCAGTCATATCTGCGTGGCCCAATTTCATCCTCCAACAACTATACCCGCCTCCACCCCCTCCCTATGGCGTTTTCCTACAAAGACGCCGAGCCAGCGTCGCCCCTATTGACAGCAGACCCCACAGTCGTCACATCTACCGCGTCGCACCAGCACCAGCAGGAGCAGGAGTTGCTCCTGAGTTTCAACGTGCCCGAACCACCCATGGCTACCAAACAGCTGGGCCTGGCGGCCGACGCGGCCGAGTACGAGACTGCCACCGTTTCGGATATGCCGCGCACCCTCTGGATGGGCGACCTCGACCCGTGGCTTGACGAGGACGCCATTGTAGACTTGTGGTGGCAAATTCTCCACTCCAAAGTGGGGGTCAAATTGATCAAACCCAAGTTCATCAAGCCGGACTCGGGCTTCACCGGCGTGTCGCATTCAGGCTACTGCTTTGTGGAGTTCCCTCTGTACGAAGACGCGCAACTGGCGTTGGCACTCAACGGCCAGCTTTTGCCTGACATTGCTATGCCGTCACAGAAACACTACCCCAACAACCCGGACAATCAGAAAAAGTACTTCCGCCTTAACTGGGCCTCGGGTGCCACCTTGACCGCACCCATCATTCACACTCCGGAGTACTCCCTCTTTGTGGGTGACCTCACCGCCTCCACCACCGAAGCACACTTGCTTCTGTTCTTCCAAAAGTCCTTTCCTGACTCCATCCGCACCGTGCGCGTCATGACCGATCCCATTTCGGGAAAAAGCCGCTGCTTTGGGTTTGTGCGCTTCACCGAAGAACTGGAGCGCCAGCGTGCTTTGCGCGAGATGAATGGTGCATGGTTTGGCGGCCGCCCGTTGCGTGTTGCGCTTGCCACTCCGCGCTCCGCCTCGTTGATCCGCAAGTCGCCCGACGCCCCCGGCGTCTACTCGCCAGTCCAGACTCCGGGCATGATGCCACCACCACCGCCTGAGTTCATGTACATGGGCGGCCCGGCAGGTGCGGTGCCGCCCCCAGCGTCTACGTACGGGTACTACCCCCCAATGATGGAGAAACAAGGCGACGCACCGTACGGCATGGCGGGCCAGCCGTACCTGGACCCCACCAACACTACCGTATTTGTTGGGGGTCTTCGGTCGGAGGTGAGTGAGCAGACGCTCTTCACGCTCTTCAAGCCGTTTGGCACCATCCAGCAAATCAAAATTCCACCGGGTAAAAACTGCGGCTTCCTCAAGTTCAGCACGCGTGAGGAGGCTGAGGAGGCGATTCAAGCCATGGAGGGCTTCATAATCGGCGGTAACCGCGTGCGGTTGGGTTGGGGCCGTGTGTCGGCCAACAATAAGAAGTACCAGCACCAGCGACAGATGGCTCAGGTAGCTCAGATGCATGCTGCGTCCGCCATTTCTATGGGAATGGACCCGGTGACCGCATTTGCTGCTGCCCGCTTCCCGCCCTCTGTCCAAGGCGCGGTTCCATCGTCTCTGGGTTACGGCCCAATCATGGGCATGCCACAAATGGCGCCTCATGGCATGCGCCAGTTCGGTGTGCCTGATGGAGTGGCTCCTCTGGGTGAAGGCGATGATGGGGAGGCTCCCTCAGATGTGTCGCCGCTGATGCCCATGTACTGGCCACCACTGGAGGAGAGCGAGCGTTACTACCAGAGTTACCCTGGCCGGCCGGGCCCGCCGGAGATGTTGAACTCCATGTTTGAGAAACTCTCTTTAGACAACCAGGTTCCCATGGTGCCGCCACCCCCCCACGGACCGCCACCGCCCGGATTCCAGCAGGGCATATTTGTGCCGTATGGAGGCTACATGCCGCCGAACTACTACGGACCGGCGAATCCCGAAAAAACCGAAGGATCTGTGGAGAGTGAAGACAGCGACGGCAATAATAGTAAGGATGATGCTGAAAAAAGTGAGGACGAGGATGCAGATTCCCCCGAGACCAAAAATGACAAGTAGATGTTGTATATGAACCTACTGCTCCATCTGACATATTTGTAGAGAGATGATAAATTCTAATGAGCTCGCATTCACATTCGAAAACCGGTCCCGCGGTTAGCATTACTACTTATAGTTTGAGATTTAGCTGATTACAGTTTCTTACAACCACCTGTGGTGCTTCTTTATGCTTGTAGTGTTGATTGCAAAACCACTTTGCGCGACTGCCGCTTTAGGACTAATTGGTTGCATGCGGCTCATGGACCCTTGATCTCACACAAAACCCCATACCACAAAGCCACATACATTCATAATAGCAAGAGTCAGAAAATCAAGAGCCCAGGTGTACAGCAATTTTGTCCTGTACTTCTCTACACTTTGTTAAAATTCATATCCATTTAGCCATATAGCTATAAAACCAAACACTAACAATTACTTGCAGAAATAAACAATAACCGAGGCTTACGATCTCTCGCCTCTCAATCTTCTTGCCAACTGGATGTCCTTCTTTTGGATCGTCACTCTCTTGGCGTGGATGGCACACAAGTTGGTGTCCTCAAACAAGGAAACCAAGTACGCTTCCACCGCTTCTTGCAACGCACCAATGGCAGAGGACTGGAATCTCAAGTCAGACTTGAAGTCTTGGGCGATTTCTCTCACCAATCTCTGGAATGGCAACTTTCTGATCAAAAGTTCGGTAGACTTTTGAAATCTTCTGATTTCTCTCAACGCCACGGTACCTGGCTTATATCTGTGGGGCTTCTTGACACCACCAGAAACGGGGGCGGACTTTCTAGCGGCTTTGGAAGCCAACTGTTTTCTTGGGGCTTTACCACCGGTGGACTTTCTAGCAGTTTGCTTTGTTCTGGCCATGATGAGTGTGGTAAAAGAGAAAAGTTAGAGAAGCGTAAAAAAGTGCGACGAAATTTCGGGGGAAAGGGGGTGTACCGGTGGCGAGCGCAGCGCACCTAGCATAAAAAACCGCATGACTCGGTGCTCGGTTTCGGGGTGAAAACCTCATAGTTCCTGATCCGCGAAATGGACCAATCATATCGCGGCATAGCACGAGCCCTCGCCCTCCTGTGTGCAGGTATATAACGAGGGTGTGGGCTGCGGAAGCTGTAGGCAGAGCAATTAGCGAGGAGGACTAGATATATTAAGAGCGCCCCAATCTTATGAGGCGGCAACAAACAAAAATGAAATGAATAGATAGTGCAATTAGCCTCATCCCTTCATAGTGTATGGAGTTGATATTATATTGCATAAATTTAGTTTTCCCCGTATATTAGAACACAATTACTAGACCTGCATCACTTCAATGATTATGTCAGGTATCACTCAATTTAGACATCCCTGAATTAGTTCCTTGTTCATTGAATCAACGGTGGTGTATTTACAACCTTATTTTGTTGCGATCATTGCATCACCTCAATAAGGTGAAGGGATAGTGTGTAGTGTGGAAGAGACAACTAATTGGGATCTACAAAGAGCACCCCACAGCTGAAACGAATATGTGTATTGACTCGACGTTCTATACTATGCAAGCGGCGACACGCACCGGAATAAGGATCTTACTTTCTGTACCACAAACGGGTGATTCTGGTCTTCATCATCTTCTTCTGCAACTGGAACACTCCGTACATCAATGCTTCGGCGGTAGGGGGACAGCCAGGCACGTAAATGTCCACAGGCACCACTCTGTCACATCCTCTCACTACCGAGTAGGAGTAATGGTAGTAACCTCCACCGTTGGCACACGAACCCATGGAGATGACCCATCTAGGGTCGGCCATCTGATCGTAGACCTGTCTCAACGCAGGAGCCATTTTGTTGGTCAAAGTACCTGCCACAATCATAATATCCGACTGACGAGGGGAAGCTCTGAAAATAATACCCAATCTGTCCTGATCGTATCTTGGGGTGGACACATGCATCATCTCCACGGCACAGCAGGCCAACCCGAAAGTAACGGGCCAGAAAGACGATTTTCTCGCCCACATGGCAATGGCGTCCAACGACGTCAACGCGTAGTCGATTGGAGACGAGGCGGTTTTCTGCGACATCAACGGAAAGTCGGTTTCCATTGGTCTTGGGGTCAAATCTTTGGCAGGAAGGCCAACCTGCTTGGAGGCATAGCGGAGCGCGTGCAAGGCGACCGGAGTGGTTTTGGCGCTGGCGAGCGATCTGGCGGTCAATCCGAGCATGAGAGAAGACTTGGGGTTGGATTTTTTTTTTGTGAGTGTTTTCGGGTACTGCAATCAGCAAATATTGTAGCGTGGTGATTGGATATCGCAGGAGGCACGGGTCTGTGGACTGAGTGCAGGTGTGGTGTAATGAAGAATAGGCCTAAGAGGGGAACAAAAGCGTGTGAAGAAGAGGGTAAAAGTAGTATTTGTCGGTCCACTATGGAAAGAGATTTGGTGTTGTTCAATCTGTGTTCTCGATTTTTATTTTCTTTTCATTTTTTTGCTTTGTTTTTAGCTGCCCGCACGTTGGCTACCTGACTTATATATATGGCCTAAAAAGTATTCTATTACCAGGTTAAAAAGGTGGAAAAGAAAAAAAAATAAAAAATAAAACAGTAGACAATCATGCAGATATCTTGGAAATGTTTGACTGGAGCCATATTCTGTAGGATTTATTGATTTTTAAGTACACTATTGAACCACTGCAACGATGATCTACTGCGTGCTAAAACTAAAGTTGTACACCCGGAAATTGACTGAACCAAAACACGAATTGAAAAAAAAAAAAAAATGATACCAGTAATAATTAGAATCCATTTGACGGTACTTTAAAGTAAGGTGATGATGAAGTCAAGCTACAACGGCTAGATAACCTGTGCCATCAACGTAAAATTTATTTAAACTATATTTATAAGCCCCCAATCACTGGATGTTTTCGTCTAAATATTCCCTAATTTTGGCCATCACATCCTCCTTCACTGCAGGCGGGATCATCTCCTCTGCTTTAGGCCGGAGAAAGTCGTAGAGACGCTCGAAGTTTAGTGGCTCTCCACTTTGCTGTTCCAACTCGCGGCTGGCAATTTGGGTGATATTATCGAACCAGCCAGATTCGTACAACCGGAGCTTCAACTGCTTGGAAATTATATCGTAGTTTCCCAGAGAGACCAAGTGGTCCTGAATCTGGGCTTTGATTGCACTGAGATCGTCGGCCATGTGTCGGAGTATAAGTACAGAGTGCTGAAGGCAAGGAGAAAGTAGACCTGACAAAGGGAAACCAGAAGAGCCAGTCCAGAAATAGAGTGGCCGGAAGTAGGTCAAAGACTAGAAGGTCAAAGACTAGAAGGTCAAAGACTAGGAGTGGGTGAAATGCAACAATGAAGGTCAAGCGACCAGGTAGGGTAGGTCAGGTGAGGAAGTAAGGAAGAAGAGCCGTCCTGGAGGATTTGAGATTTATGCGGACGATGCTTGTCAAAAATTAGGTATCACAAGTCCAATTGCGCCAACCGAGAGCTAGATGATGCGGCACAAGATGTATCAATGGCTGCGCGGCCTTGGTGTTGATCAGTGTTAGGTAATGTACAGGAACAAAGATCTCGGCCAGAATGACAAGCTATTTCATGTGGCGCAGAAATTTGACGTCTCTGTCGCACCGGGACATTCCACCTGCTGTCACCAACAGTCCGGAGGCAAACGAGACATTGTCTGACACCCAACTACGGTACCCGGTGTGCACATTAGTTCCACCCCAGCAACGTGCAACACATGCACTCCAGGCAATCTCCCGCTCCACCCTCCAGTCGAGCTGTTTTTCTCTATCCAGCTAGCATCTCGGACCTGCCGAATTCCCATCCGGCCCATTTTTGCATTCCGCAACGTCTCTACAAAACCCACCATCCTCGCTTCACCGATGCATCTGCCTTACAATGCCCGGGTCACCTCGGTGGAAAACCTCGACCAAGGCAAATGGATTCAAACGCGCAAGATCAACTACACCGACGCTGCCGGCGCGCCGCGGGTGTGGGAAATGGCAGTGCGCACCACCCGTACTGCCACCACCGGTCTTGATGCGGTTGCCATTCTCGCGTGGCTCCGCGGCGCGGAAAAAAGCGTCGTTTTGGTCAAGCAGTTCCGCCCGCCGTGCGGCGCGGTGGTGATCGAATTGCCTGCGGGTCTCATTGACCCCAACGAGTCGATCGAGCTGACGGCAACGCGCGAGTTGGCCGAAGAAACCGGCTACCACGGCCGTGTGGTGCGCGTGCTGCCCCCAATGTACGCCGCGCCCGGCTTGAGCAACGAGAACATGGCCTTGGTCACGGTCGATGTGGACATGGCGGACGAGCGCAACAAGAACCCGGTGCCGCACTTGGAGGACGGCGAGTACATCGAGGTGTTCACGTTGCCTGCGCGCGGGTTGTTGGCGGCGTTGGCGGCAGTGTGCGACGCCGAGGGCTGCGTGGTGGATGCCCGGTTGTACCACTTGGCCCTTGGGCTCCAACTCGCAGAGGACTAGCCAATGCGCCGCCGACAAAGGTACGTACTGCAATAAACAGGACCGTTTTCTCCATGTAGAAGCGTATGACGTCTCCACATTTCGCACCGTTCGTGCATATCTGCGCAAATACATCAAACACCAACCTCCGAGGATACCCAACCTACTCCGGGATACACGCCACGGCAAGACAGCAGCCAATCCCGCAAAGAATTCAACACACACCGTTGCGACAGTGAAGCTACTTCCCAGCTTCTACACAGCAACAGCTCCAAACAACAGCCCCTGCCGCTGATCCCGCATCCCATTGGCACGAGCGCCAACCTGACACCGGCATCAACCGGGCGCCTCCCATGTCTCCTCTTTGCGCGCTCTGTCTCGGCGGCCCCACCGACGTGCCGCCCTTCGCCGCGGTCCGCGACGCCCGCGACTTTGTCGCGCCCTGCGGCACCTGCTCCTTCATTGCCCACCGCAAGTGTCTCCTCGACTGGTTCAACTCCGTGCCCGCATCCAAAATCACACGCACCTACGTCGACGGCCACACTCCACCATCCGACTCGCTCAACGTGTCGTTCCTGAGCCGCTGGTTGGGCGTGCAAGGTTTCTACACCTCGGTGGACCCGCCGCAGTTGGTGCCGGACGCCATGGCAGTGATTCTCCTGACCCCCTGCC
Organism: Clavispora vitiphila; assembly: GCA_030557995.1. Classification (NCBI taxonomy): domain Eukaryota; kingdom Fungi; phylum Ascomycota; class Pichiomycetes; order Serinales; family Metschnikowiaceae; genus Clavispora; species Clavispora vitiphila. The sequence goes on from JANIJR010000038.1 coordinate 39,069, forward strand.
CCCAGTGCAAGCAGCCGGTGATGTTCCGCACCCGCCCGCTGCCGGCGGTGGCTGCTGCAGCGTTTGCGCGCGCGGCGGTGGTGGACTTGGTGCAATACACCGGCGCTCTCATGGGCGTGACTGGCGCCGCCAGCGGGATTGTCACGGTGGTGTACGTGGGGCTCGCGCGGTGCGGTGCCGCCATGTTGGACGCGCTCGTGCCGCCGGCGCTCCTCGGCCCGCTTCTCTTGCGCACGCCCGCGCCGTTTTCGCTCGTGCGGTGGGCCGCGGCCGCTGCCCCGCAGTGGGACCAGTACAAGCAGCACTTGATCGTGTTGTTCCCAGTGGCGTTGTACCGCGCGCGCAGCCACCCGGTGGTGGCCGACAGAAGCGACACCGTCACGTCGCTCTTGCTGGAGGCGTGGGTGTGCAACTACCTCCTGGCGTTGGGCGGCCACCGGTTGGCGCGCGCATTGTGGGCCGGTGCGCGCCAGGCGGCGGAGCGCACAGGGCAAAACCCGTGGCGCGCGCTCCACTACTTTGGCCCAGCACAGCTCTTGGCCAAAATCGACTGGTGGGACCCGCACCACATGGTGGCGGCAATGATCCCCGCGCGCTGGCTCTACGCCGCGGTGCACCGCGTCACGTTCAACCGGTGGTACTTTGACCTCACTTTGGCGGCGCGTCCGCGGGACATTGCCAACACCCTCTCGGAGCACGAGGCGGAGGCGCTCCTGGACTGCAGTGCCGCTCACAGCGAGGCGCGGCAGAAGGTGGCGCGCCGGTGGCACACGCGCAGCAGTGGCGGTGCGGCGGCTATGCGGGTAGTACGCGATCTCGTGCGAGACGGCCTGCTCTGGGCGGTGGCTGCGTCCTACGCCAAGCTCCAGTGCCGCAAGTTGTGGGCCTGCGTGCGCCACGACTACTCAAACGGGTTTTTCCTGGGCCTGGCGTTGGTGTGTGCCGTGACTACGGTGGCGTGGCCGTTTGTGGCGGCTGATGTCGGGCGCTTGGTGTACCGTCTCGTGTTGTCGCGGCTGATGCACAACGTGCCCAAGGACAGGCTTGTGTTGTTGCTGAACTTGGTGGCGATGGTGGCGGTGGCGGTGGCCAAGGAGCTTGTCGGGTGCTACTTGAGCGCAGAGAAGGCGCGCCAGATTGCCGACATGGCGGTGGTGTACTTGCGCCCGGAATCGGTTCCCGACCCCGAGGCAGCCGCCCTACCACAGATGCCGGGCGCATATCGCGACGGCGTCATCACACAAGGAACATCTACACTCGACACGTCGTCCATATAGTTATTAATGTATATAATACACCCGCATCCGGCGGCTCGCCCAGTTTTGGTAGTGGTGCACTACTCGTCGTCGTAGTTCTCGTCCTCCTCCACTTTGCGCAAAGGTGGTTCGACGGGCTCGATCTTCTTCTCGTCTTCTTCCTCTTCGTCTTCCTTGGTGTCGCCGTTGGTGGAGAAGTTGAATGTCTCCGGTTTCTTTTGTTCGGCACCTGCCAGTGGAACCATAGAAGCAGTCACTGGTGCTGGTGCAGCCACTGGTGATGGTGCTGGTGCAGCATCAGGTTTGACTACAACAGCCACTGGTGCCGGTGGAGGAGGAACTGTGGCCTCCCTCGATTTCATCGCCTCAGCGGCAGGAGAAGGCACGGCCAGCACCGGAGCAGCCGCAGAGGCTACCCCTGCATGGCCATTTTCGGAGGAAGGACTTTCCAATTGCGGCTTCTTTACTTGTTTGTCGTCAGTCTTGTCCTCGAGACCGTGCTTGCCGTTAGATTGTTCAGGCACAGGTGTCATTTTCAGGCTCTCCGCAGCACGCACGGGAGTGGTTCCGGGCACCAGAGAAGCAGGAACAGCTATAGGGGAAGCGGCAGAAACCGCAGGAGGAGCAACCTCGATCTTTGGAGCCGGTTGTACTTGGTGAGCAGCAGCAGGTTGAATCGCTGCAACGCTGTGTGCTGCAGGTACCGGAAGTTCGCGTGATTGGGGCGCAAAAGCAGATTGGCCATTTGCCACAGAGTTAGGAGCACCCACAGGATTAGCAGAAGACGCTAGTGGCTGTGGAAGCGGCTGTGGGAATGCATTAGGGTGCTTTTGCATCTGCGGTGGTATGTGGTGAGTCTGTGGGCCTGGAGGCGACTGCTGCTGGTTTTGTGGCCGTGGTTGGGTTTGTGTTTGTGGTTGAGTTTGCGGTTGGGTTTGTGGTTGTGTTTGTGGTTGTGGTTGCTGAGGTGGTTGTGGTTGCTGAGGTGGTTGCTGGGGTGGCTGCTGAGGTGGCTGCTGAGGTGGCTGCTGAGGAAGGGCCTGGGTGCTCTCTAATACCATGCCCTGAGGCAAGCGCGGCTGCTGGCTAACTGGAGGCGGCTGTGGGGGATGGGTGTTACCCTCCTGCTGGTACTTGATAAGCTGATCCAAGCGGGCCTTGATGTGCGGGTTGCCTGGGTCCAAGCGCTCTGCCTGAGAGTAGGCGTCCAACGCGTCGGAGATTTGGTTGTTGCAAGTCTCGTACAAAGTGCCCAAGTCGTACCACACTTCGGAGATGTAAGGATTCAAGCGGATGGCACGGGTGTAGGCATCTAGGGCATCGCGGTATTGGGAAATTTGGTAGTAGAGCACACCGATGGAGCACCAGAAGGTGGGGTTGCGCGAGTCGCGGTTGACAGCCTGCTGGAATGCCTCGTACGCCGCGTTGAAGTCGCCGCGGATCATGTGCACGCGGCCCAAGTAGTACCACGAGTGGGCGTCAGACAGATCAATTTCAATCGACTGCGAGAGGTACTTCAACGCAATGTCCAAGTCCTGTTGGAAAGGCTGGGGCTGCAGGCCATTTGCACCCGGTTGTGCGGGCGCGGGCTCGGCTTGCGAATACAAGCAGCCCAACTGTTGCAACACCTTGGCGTGGTTGGGGTTGACCTCCAACACTTTTTCGTACGCCTCCTTTGCGCCGGTCCAGTTTTTCTGCTGCTCGAGCACAGACCCAATCTGGAACCACACGTCGGGTTGCGTCAATGGGTGAGGTGGGTTAGTCAAGATGTACTGGAAGCACTCCAACGCGGACGCAAGCTTGCCCTGGTGCTTGTAGATGATGCCGAGCCGGAAGTGGATCTCGTTGGACTTGTCAAAGTTGGGGTCCAAGTCCAACACGCGCACAAACGCCTCTTCGGCGTACTCCAACAGACCGTAGCGGTCGTACAAGATGCCAATGCCGTGCCACAACTTGGGCACATTGGGGTTGTCCAAGTAGTAGAGAGCCCGCTGGTACGCGGCGTATGCGCGCTGCAAGTCGTCCATCATCAAGTAGCAGTGGCCCAAGAGGCCCCAGGTGTCACCGTTCTCCGGGTTGAAATTGAGCGCCTGCTTGTATAGCTCGGCCGCCTTCAAGAAGTGGTCGCGCGACCGGTATATGTTGGCCAACCGCGTCAACGCCTCCGGGTGGTTGGGGCTGTGGCGCAATGCCGCGTCGTACAGCAGGATCGCCTTTTCCAAGTCGCCGAGCGACTCGGCCAACGAGCCGATCGCCAACCACGTGGCGCTGGTGGTTTCGAACAACACCTGCAGCCTGTCGCCAGCTTGAAGCTGGTTCTGCTGTGCCTGAGCAATGGCCTGAGCCTGGGCTTGGGCCTGGGCCTGGGCCTGAGCTTGGGCCTGGGCCTGGGCCTGTGGGTGGGGCATGATGTGCATTTGCTGCTGGATAGGGAGAGCGGCGCCCGGATTGAGCGCCGTCTGTTTCATCGCCATTTGCACGGGCAAAGACATGGAGTGGTGGGGCAGAGGGAGGGACAAGTTTCAGGTTTAGAAACAGATTAGACCGGGAAACGGTTTCAAGGAGGGAAACAGTTTAGACGGAGCGGGCGAGACCAAGAAGTGGGGCCGTGCCGGTGGTGAAGAAAAAAAGAGGTGCGAGAAAAAGTGTGCGTTTGACCTGTGGGGACGGCGCAACAACGAAAAAACCGACGTGCCGAAATTATTTAATTGTAGGCGGAATGCACCTGCACCCAAGCCCGCGAAATACGACCGGCCATCTATCCAAAAGAAACATAAACATGGAGAGTGCAGAGCCTTGTCGGCAGCACCAGCCCCAAGTCGGTTGGGGGTTGACGAAAAAGTTGTTCCCGCTTACGGTTGTTCTGCGATTACGTTTTTTTGTTGCTGCCTAATTTTATCGTTTTTAGCTCTTGGCCGTGCCCGTTGTAGTTGTCACGAATTCGCTGTTTACGGTGTGCCTTGGTCCCGGTTCCTGTAATTTGTGCGCCTCCCATTTGCTCTGCCGTTATTATTATCCGCGCTGTGATGTTTCTCCGCCCATATGCATCTTGCACACCATCGTCACCCTGTTCGCTAACTTTCCTTCGCCACCCCGCCCAGTTATCTCCGCGGCCGGATCCTCCGGACCCCGTTAGACTCCACAGGGGGTGCACCCCATGTTCCCGGCGGTTTCGCAGTCCTGTCGTACATATAACTCCGTGCCGTACTCCATTATCAGCACTTTTATTCTTCTTCTCCGATTTGGCGCCCCTATTGCACTCTGGGCACCCGAAAGAAGGCCCTTTCTTGTCTGCTAATTGGATCTGATTTGTGCTGCAAATTTTTTTTTCTTTTTGCCTCTTTTATTTCTCTTTTGGCCCCACCGGTTCCATTTCTTAAACGTCTTTTTTCTTCGTTTTTCTTGTCCAATTTTCTCGTTTTTGTGTCGTTTTTGCCGATTTTTTTTTTTTCCCTCTATTTTCCTCACCAGATCTTCCAGCCCGCACCCCATGAAAGCACACCCCATCCAAATCCGGAAGCGCGCCCTACGCAGCTTTGCGCCTTGTGTGGCTCAACTTCTCCCGCAATATGCCGAACGCTCTGTCAATCGCACCCACCTGAATCTGGCACTGTATGCAAGTATTCTGTTATGGGCCAATACCTCTACTCTGACGTTCCCATCAGAACCGTACCTTTCTCTATATGTAGCTCCTGTCCTCGTGGTCTACAATGTGATTTTTAAACTCGCCCGTCCCCATTTGCTCATTCTCTTTCTGTGCGGGCGCGCTACTAACGTCATTCTGCTTTGGGACACTTTGACTAGCCCTGGGCTACTAGTTCCGAGTCACAAAACCCCGCGCCCAGGTCCTGGTATCGTAACCGATGTTGTCACGTCACTCACTATCAATATAGTGATTGTCTCAACCAACTACTAGCAATTTTTGTTGAGGTTAGAACTTGGGCCATGTAATTTTCCCCACAATGACAGATTGACCGCTCCCCTGCAAATATGCGCGCATTCATGGTACATCAGAGTAGACCCACAGACTACACCAAGCGGTCCATAGCTTCTGAAAGAGCGTATATAGAATATATACGGTGCGAAATGCAACAAGTCTGTAGATGTAGAAACGCCTGCGGTCACATCTTGCCAAACGACGAGTTGAATCCCAAGAGCTGGTTGATGCCCTTGATCCAGTCACTTTCGGAGTTGGCAACGCAGAAAAGGCCTTTTTTCGTCTCAGTCTTGCCGTTTTCGACATAGAAGTGGCCCGGCTCCACGTAGTGGTCAAACTCCTCGCGGTTGCGCAACAAGTGCGGCGGCTGGTGCTTTCCCGGAATAAAGATAGTGCCACTCTCATTTACCACGTGGATCTCGTCTCCCGGACGCAAGTCCTGCTGAGGAATACCATCGACGTTCATCTTGATCAGCGCGTTGCGGTTGGAGTCAGATAGCTTGATCATCACGTGGGACGTGGCTGGCAACACCAACGGGCGAAACGACAACAGCCGCGGACACACAGGCGTCAACAAGATACAGGGCACAAGCGGATGAGTGATGGAGCCTCCGGCAGAAAGCAGGTATGCGGTGGAGCCGGTGGGCAGCGCGAGCACAATGCCGTCGGCGGTGGTTGTGGTGAGAAACTCCAGGTCAATGTAAATGTCCAACAGGATGAGGTTGGGCTGCGATCCCCGATGCAACAGAATGTCGTTCATCGCGTGCACCATCGACCCATTATGGTGCTGTTTGTAGTGGGCAATCTCGTACTCGGTAATGGCCGGCGGCTTGGAAAGCTCTCCTTCGTCCCGCACCACATGGCACTCGAGCCGCGTGCGGTGCAACGCCTTGCTGCGCGACTGGAACACCGACCGGAATGCCTCCTCGAACTTGTCAAAGTTGAACGGAAGAAGAAATCCAAGTGTGCCCATGGAGAAACTGAGAACTGGCGGCACGATACTGTTGGAAAAGGCAGAGACCGCCCGCAAAGTGGTGCCATCTCCACCGAGCGTCACAATTAAGTCGGTTTTGTCCACCAAGTCCTGAACGGACCCAACGTATACCGTGTGCCTCACTTGCTCGCCTTTTTGCTCCTGGTAGATGCGAGAGAGTTCTTCTGCCACATCTTTGGCAACGATCACGTTGAGTGCGGGGTACTCGGCGTGGATGTGGTTGATGAACCGCACCATGCACTTGATGGCGTGGTCGTTCCATGGTTTCTTCACCACGTAGATGTTCTGGAGCTTCAGACGCCACACGATATTGTGGAGTTTCAGGTGCGCGGAGCCCACGTACTCGGGAATGATGCGGTTGGCCAACGACGAGCACTCGCGGACCTGGAGGATAGGGCCATCTCCCATTTTATCTTGCGCCTGGGTTGGATGTGCGGTAGATGCTGGCTTTGTGGAAGCTTCAGAAGCGGTAGACTCGGAGAAGTCTGTAGAGGGCCTAGATTGGTGCAAAAAACGACAACTTTGTTGAGTAAAGAACACCGGGATAGCTTCTCGGGCCACCGCCATTGCCCTGTATGGGGTCCGGGCGTGGGCCACTATCCGGGTTAATCTGGTAAGATACATGTGGTGGTGGACTGCATGAGTCATCTGGGGAAGTTGACATGGAGTGCGTTGCCTGATGCCGGACCGAGTGGGTCAATAGAGCGGAGAGAGGCCAATGAAGAGATTATAGGCTGTTATTTGCAATTGAATTCCCTGGTCTTGCAGTGCTGTAGGCTCTGAATTGTTTGTCAACCGTTGCCTGTAATAGTTATTGGGCCCTATGATTGGAGTTACTGGAGCCTGTTATTGGAGCCTGATTGAAGCCTGTAAATGGGCAATTGCCTAATTGGTATGTAACCGAATCAAGTACACATACTCCAAGTGGGGTACTTCCACGTCGTAAACAGAAGCATATTGAAACCGTCGTGGTTTCTTTCTTTTTGCAAGAAATATCCCCTCTGTGGAACAGAATCGCCGCAACTACTGTAAACTGGAGCCTCCGCGTTGCGACTAGCTTTCGTCGAAATCACCCCGAATGATTTGAAAAGCCTTTAGACCCACAAAAGAGCTGTACTCGATCACAATGGCCCAGACAATAATGGGTGTCCCCTCACCCGTGACTCCATCGTCTACGCCTCCTAACAATGTACCATTTATTCTACAGCAGCTGTCTACAGCTGGGTCTCCGCATTCAAGGCGTCAATCTCTTTTTTCTCGTCGTCGGTCAACTCTGGTGCCTCGCCAATGTGGCGCTCACCCGTGTCCTTGTCCTCCTCGTCATAAAACTCGTTTTCTGGCACCACGGTCTCGTCCCGCGCCTGCTGTGACCCACCCTTGGTGTCCATCGCCGCCGCGGTGTCCTCCTCCTCGTCGCCCAAGTCCTCGGCGTCACGAGGAACGTCGTGCATCTGTACCGAAGGTGCATGTTGTGTGTTCTCCAAGTTAGCGACAATGTTGGTCAAGATTTTGTTCAAAAACTCCGGCGCATTGGCGTTGTACATGTTGGACGGGCGAACATCAAGCTTGTAGTCAGGTCCATAGTACTCGTAGTACTCGTTGTACGGCAATTCGTCCGGCAATGACACCTCGTTGAGCAACCCGGACTCAAACGCCCACGTTCTCGCCACATTGCGCATAGTGTAACCTCCTCCGCCCACCACCATCATGGGCACTCCGAAAGACTTGACAAAATTGATGCAGTTGGCGTGCCCGCGCATCAGCAAGTTGAAGCAGCCCAACCGGTCTCCACTCAACGAGTCTCCGCCACACTGCAACACAATCGCCAGCGGCTGGTACCACTCCATGATCTTGGAAATCACCGGCTCAAAAATCGACTTGTACGTCTGGTCGTCGATTCCGTCACGCAAAGGCACATTCACCGAGTGGTATTTGCCCTTGCCCACACCAATGTCGCGCAACTCACCAGTGCCGGGGAAGAACTCTCCGTACTTGTGAAATGATGCCGTCATCACCCGGTCCGTGGTGTAGAATGCCTCCTCCACTCCGTCACCGTGGTGCACATCGATATCAATGTACAACACCCGCGGGTGGTACCGCAACAACTCGATGATTCCCAACACAATATCATTCACGTAGCAGAAACCACTCGCCTCCGATTTTTTGGCGTGGTGCAAGCCTCCGGCGTAGTTGATGGCAATATCACACTTGCCACGGTTTAACCGCGCGGCGCCCTCCATTGATCCTCCGCCAGAAATACCACAGTACTCAAAAAGCCCGTCAAACACCGGACAGTCGTCACCCACATTGAACTTAATTTGCTCCTTAGCGAACATGTCCAAGTTGTCGGGCAGCACGCGGCTCAAAAAATCAATATACTCGTCGGTATGGAACTGGCACATTTCTTGCTTGGTGGCAGGCTTGGCCCGGTAGATCTCCATTTTCTTGTAGAGACCGTAGTTCATAATGAGAGAGTGGGCCATTCTGATACGGTGGGGCTTCATGGGATGACCGGCACCGTAGGCGTAGTTACCCACATCGGCATCATAGAAATACGCCACTCTTTTTTTCTTCGAAGGATCCACCTTGAGCTCGTCAAATGGAAGCTGGACAAACATGGTGTAGTTCCCTTAGTTCGTAGTAAAAAAGAAAATAGGTTGAGATAGGAAAGAGTGTGCAGGCACCAACTCAGACAACATGAAGCCATGTAAGCGAAACGGGAAAGTTGAGAAACTAGACAGGAGACAGCTCACTGGAGATGAACCATCACAAAGTAGTTCAGAAATACGTATGGTACAATAGTGGACTAGCGTCCACGTACGATTATATTAATAGTGTTGATGTATATAGTGCGCATTCCAGTGCAGCCAGCAGATGCGAGGAATGTTGCTAGAGTCACTTGCCGAATGAGGTAGAAGTAATTGAAAAATAATAATTAGAGCAGGATATCTGAAGTTGAAAATTTTGCTTGTTTTCTAATGCCGTTATGAGGAATTCCCGAGATATGATCTTGGGCTGGGTAAAAGACCTCAAATATATGCAACATCTTAAACCAATAAGTTTTGGGCACTTAATGACTGACAAGTGAATGATCAATCTATGATCAGTCTTGATTTATAGCTAATCTTGGAATTATTTCTGTACCCACAGATGAATCTTCAATGATGTTCAATGATGTTCAATGAATGTTCAATGAATGTTCGATGAATGTTCAATGAATGTTCAATGATGTTCAATGAATGTTGTGCCAATGCTCATATAACATATATCCTTAAGGAAATCTTGCAATGGTGTGGGTCTCCTTGTACTCAACGTGATACAGTGCGATTAAGTTCCACGAAGTCTGTTCCGGTACTCGGCCAACTGGTGGTTGAGCTGCTCTTGAAGCCGTGCGTTCTGGCAGTACTTTTCGAAGAGCACTTCGTTGACCTCAAAGTTCACACCGTTGTTCAAATTTCCCGTGAGCTGGCGCGAAGTGGAGGAAATGGGAAGGAGCCACGACACCCACGTCAGACCCATGACTGCGGCTAAGTTGCGGCGCCACCCCAAGTCGTAGATATGCCCCAACGGGCGTTTTTTACCGTTGGAATCAAACTCATACGCTGCGTTCAGAAGTTCCAGATAGTTCCACCGCAGGTCCTGGAACTCGATGGTGGTGGTGTTGAGGAGCACCATGTACACCAGGAACGCCGTGAACGTACCTTCGGCCACGAAAAACGCAAACGAAACCACCAACAAGAAGACCAAGTTGAGCGAGAGGTAGGTGCTGTCGTATTCCTGGTATGCGAAAAACTTCCACACCTTGGCTCCAGACACAACGAGCGTGATGCCGCAGTAAACTGTGATGTACACGAGCGTCTGGATGAAGAACTTATGGTTGTGGAACCCAATGCAACAGGCAAACCAGGGACAGTGGTGGTCCATGCGGAGAAAGCAGCGCTTGCATGTGGTGCAGTGGTGGCACCTGTCAGGCTTCCACACCCGGCAGGCGGAACACCACCGGTACCCAGGAGCGTTATTTTGGAATGTATGGGTGGAGAAATACTCCAGCGGGGGTGACCGCGCAGTTTGTGTTGCCGCAAGAAGATTATCACCCGAGCTAGCTTCAGTGTCATCCGGGGAATACTGTGCCTGTTGTGTCAGCACCGCCAGGTACGTCAGGCCGGTTGCAGTGAAGTCTCCGTTAGAAGGGTATGAGGTGTGGTCGTTGCGAGCACCATCCGTGAGCTCGACAAAATCTAGGGGCGATCCAGGACCAACCACAATCACCTTGAAGTATGTGTAGATCACCAAAAGGTACGTGGCGGTGACGGTCGCCACCATCAACCACAGATACCATTGGCTGTAGGTGCCGTCGGTCAATTCGGACACCGCGACCCAGAGCGACCAGGACATAAGCCCCAGAACTAGTACCTTGGGGAAGAGCGTCGAGAGCCAGTTACACGTGCGGAGCATCATCGCCCAGAATTCGCCGTGGTGCCAAATGATGGAAGGATGGCTGATTAGCATGTAGTTGGCGAGAGTTGTGCACAGAAAATGAGTATGAGGAAAAGACTAGCGGAGCAGAATAAAGATTGCAATGACACAGAGGCAGGGAAACTGAGGTTGATTAAGACAGATTTACTGGTGCTGGAAAGTGTTGCCAAGTAGCATGGAACGTGATAGTGGAATGGTGTGAAAAGAGTGTGGGTATGGCGGGTTGGTGTATCAATAGATAGTTTTTGCACCCAAAGTGCGCACAGTTGACCACGACTACACCGAGGTACAGCTTTGTAGTGGTAAGGGTACTCGATTGATCGTGTAATTGACCAGAAGATGTGCTTCGGTCTGTTTCTCCTCCATAAGCTGTCGAAGTCGACATATTATAGTATCTCTCATATTATCTCTTCATATGTAATTCATGCATCTCTCACTTCATTGCAATACTCTATAAACTTTACTCCTGCTTCCCCTTCTTCGTCTTCTTCTGGTCCTTCAGCCCAGGGAATTTCATGTACGACTCAAAGCCGATTCCTCCAAATACCAACAACACGCCCACCCACTGCATTGGAGCCAAGTGATGGCCGAATAAAAGCACACTGAGAATCATTGAGATCATCTTTCGCGTCACCGTGGCGGTCACCAAGATCAACGAGTCAAACTTCTCCAAAATAATAAAAACAAATACCTGGCCCACTGCGCCAAATGCGGCAAACGCAACAATGTCGCCTAGGGAGCCCTGGTACTGCTTAACGAACGTGAGCGCATACATAAGCTCTGTGTCGTACTTGAACACCACCACGTACGATAAGGTCAAAATGAAAACAAAAAGGTTTAAAATGCACATCAAAGATGCGCCCGTGACCTTTTGCGAGTGGCCTCGAAGCTTGAACAATTGATCCTGGGTCGAGTTGGTGAAGCCGTCTAACATCATTGACCCTAGGAGCTGAGCCATGCCCAATCCGGTGTTTCCGTCATTCACTGAGGTACGGTTCTTTGCCTTATGAGTCAATGTGAACAAAATCACTCCGCCCGTGACCAACCCGGCCACCAAGTACTTGTACGGAGGAAACTTGGTCTGGTAAAGAATGAAGTGCACAAGCATTACCGGAAGCAACTTGCACGATTTGGCTAAGAGATACGCCAAGTAGTCCACATGCTTGAGCGATTCCATTCCCAACGGCGAAGAAAGACTCGAGGTAAGTGCAATAATGCCGAAATATGCCATATACACTGCACCTCCGACAGTCTTGCCCTTTGCGCCGTCCGCGTTTGCATTTTCTTTTTCGCAGGCTTTGTTGTTGTTCCCGCTGCGAAAGATCCCCAACGGATTTTGCTTATTGGCAACCACGGAATATAGAAAGCCAACGATAGATGCAAAACACGCTTGCACAATGTTCACCACTAGCGGCGCCTTGAAGTACACGGCTTCAGTGCCATTGACGGCATATGGCTTGGTATTGATCCTCTCTTGGAGCAATGACCATGAAAGAAACAGTGCATATAGCCCGAGAACACAGAACACCAATACAAATACTTTACAGTCTTTCATCAAAGTGGTTGTGTCTGCGCGCGAAATAATTACACGAAACGTAGTGACATAGGTTGTGTACTGCATATATGCACGAGCCACCTACCATCATCTCCTACCACCACCTCCCACTACCATCCTACTACCACCTCCACCTTCTTCTACAATCATCTGAATTCCTCCTAAAACCACATCATCATTAATGCTGTTGGCATATATACGCTGGGTATGTTGAAAATTGGGATGAGGAATGTTGGAAAAATCTCCAAAGCATACGATGTCTGATATCATAGTCATCCCCGATTCAATTGCTGCTACGCACCATCTAGCGGCCAAAGATGCCAAAGAATCCGCTTTTTTTCTTGTCCAGTTCTGTTTCTCTCTCTGCTGCCTCCATAACCTTGGTGGTTTCCAGGTTGTAACTAATGTAGTTGAACGCAATGTCAAACAACACCGCTTTGCTTGCAACTGGGGCAACGTTTGCTCTTTCAGCCACATTTAAAATCTTCGTCAATGGGTTGCCGGCGATCGCAAAATTGTGAATGTCATCGACAACATAGGAGTTACGGGAACGATCCTTTAGTAATTGGGCCATAGCATGTGTCTTTGTCAAAAACGCAGAAATGAGCTGTGAGAGTTCATATGCATCTTCAAGAGACGCCACGTTGTAAGGGAACGAGACCTTGTAAAAGTCATCGTTCACAGAGAAGACGCGGTCAAGATGGCTGTAAATGCTCAACGCTTCAGCAACATGATCGTTTCTGGCATAGCATTGAGCCACCACAACCGAGCGTTTTGCTCTGAAAAAGTGAGACAAGTTTTCCAAAGACTCGGCAAGATCTTCATCGTTATAAACGCCCGGTAAGTCTCTGATAAGTTCTATCGTGGTGAGAATGGAGTCGTACCACAGCAAACTGTGTTTCACTCTCTCAGCGGGTGTTGAAGAGAGATGATTGGCTTTCCAGCTTATAAGGTGGCAGTCTCTGTTAATCTGGGCGAAGTACATGTTGTACTTGAGATAGGTCAAGATGATTGCGTCGTTTTGCGCCCTTTCTGGCTCGTCCTCGTACTTATTTTTGGCCAAGCCTGCCTGGTGGAGCTCGACCAAAGTCTGCCACTGCGAGGGAATATCATCCCACTTATCTTGGTGTTCTCCCCACGTGTCCTTCTCCACTTTGGCGATCAAGAACGCGATCTGGTCGTTGTCCACTTGCGCGCTGTGGCTTCTCCAAGTGACAGATTTGGAAAGTTCCTCGGTCTTGGGCGGGTCGAAGAACGACGCATCCTGCGAGCTGATGAGCTCCACAAGCCGCTGTAAATGCGGCAAGCGGTTATCACTGCTGTGGATTTTCGCTACCGACAGAAGGTCGTGTGCACCCTTGATGCGTTCCTGAGACACCACCAAGTCCAACGACGAGTCCACCAAGTCCGCAATCAACTCCTCCACCATCAGCTTGTTTACAGATACATCAGCCGAAGCCTGCAAAAACACTAAGCCGCACCGGGCGAGTGAGTATGCGTGGAGCGCACTGGCCCATCTTTTCTTAAACACCGCGAGAAACCCTTCTGTGAGGGCAGCGTACACGTAAACCTCGACAAGGCGAAGCGAGAACAGCTGGTTTTTCACGCCCGCGAGCAAAATGCGGTTGGTCGCCGCTGCCTTGACCAACTTGCGGCCCATCAGCTTCTTGAGGGTGGCCCTGTGGTCTGCACCAAATTCGATCGACGCCTTGGTCTCCAAGGCGTGCAACAGGTATCTTTCTGCAAGCAAGAGGTAGTAGTTCCAGTATTTTTCCTCCGCAAACTTGTCCTCGGAAGGAATGCCGGCGGCGGTCTTTTTTTTGTGGTAGTTGGTGGTATCGCGTTCGACCATGCCCAAATCATGGCGCAATCTGACCAAAGTTCTGTTCAACCTTCTTCTCTGCTTAGCAAAGTCGGTGGCGGTGGAGAGCGATTCGCTCATGCGCACACCAAAGGTGTTCTCCAAAGGACTGGCTGACATGTGGGGTTTTGCAAGGTGGAAGTTGTTGGATTTTTTTTCCCAATATCGTGGGGCACGGGTGTCGCGGCGCAGTGTGCGACTTAGATAGAATGCACCAGAGCGAGACCGTGCGACTGTGCAACTGTACGACTTTGCCGTGCTAGAATCGCATTGGTATAATACCCCTACAACCAAACGGCCGGAACAACTAGTGGAGGCTATATCGCTTCTGAAATTTTGGTTCCTAATTTGGTCGGAACTGTGCGTCTTCCTTTCCTCCAACGTCTGGGATGGACTCCATCACTTCGGGCGCAATTGACATCTACGCCGAGTTTGGCGTGGCGCCAACCGCCTCCACCCGCGAGATCTCAAAACGGTTCCGCCTTTTGGCTCTCAAATTTCACCCGGACAAAAACCCTGACCCGACGGCACGCGACAAATTCCACTTATTCTCGCTCATCCACTCAGTCCTCTCCGATGCCCTGCTACGGCAGCAGTACGACCGCGTGCGTCAGGATGCCCTATCGGTGAATGCACGGCCAGATTCGGAAATTCTGGATCAAATTGTTCGCTTCCGCCAGCAACTCCGCGCCCAAGAAGCAAGGGAACGGGCCAGGGCTCACGAGGTGCACACCGATGTTCGGCTCGAGAAGTTGCGGTTAGAGGGACTTTCGTACCGGCGCAACTTCCAAAAACTGCGTGAGGTTGTGAGAGGCTACGTGAGTTTCCGTGATTTGCCCCAAGATGGGCCCGTGACGGCGTTGTCTGAGGCGGGTGATGGCCGTCTGGTGACTGTCACGTGGAAAGTCCGAACCGAGCCTGGGGCGCAGATCAACGGCCAGATTTTGGAAGAAATAATGGCTGTGTTTGGAACTGTGGCTGATGCCAGCGTCAAGGCGGATGATGGGCGGTACTGCAGTGGGGTGGTCAGCTTTAGCTCCGACGAAGGGGCCACGCAAGCGGTTTCTCACGACTACAGAAAGAGTGCATCGCTCTGGGACGGCCGGGGTGTCCGAAAGTTGGCCAGTTTGCTTCGCTCATGCAAACGAACGCCGTCGGGCGCATGCTGGGAGGATGAATATGCTGAGAAGCTCTTCCAGGGATTAGATCAGTATTGACGCCACTTAAGGACCGATTAGTGGTAAGGTTATGCAAACCATACAAGGTAAGAAAGCAGTAATTATGTAGATATGCGAAAGTTTTGGCTCGGTTACAGATGCCGCTTAACGAGTGTTCCTATAGAAACATTCTTCCATTCAGCGTAGTGCGCAGTCCGAATGGTCCCATGGGACCGGACAACCCCACGCAGCTCGGTAGCATCTCACTGGGACTGGAGACTGTATCGCCTATTGACGACCGTCCCACAAACGTAGCATATATCTGTTGTTTCCGATTTATATATTAAAAGTACTTATTGGATGTAGAAGTAAACGCAGGCAGCCAAAGCGACCACCACAGCGGCAATCAATGGGGCTGGAACACCTCCAGCCTCGGACGACTTGGTGGAGCTGCTTCCTTGGTCAGCAATAACACCACCCTCGAGCTTACCAATCAACAATCCCTGCAAAATTTCGTGCGCATCTTCCGAGTGGCCAATATCATTGAAAGCCTCAGTGGCGTCGATGCCGGCACAGTCAACGATGACTTCTTCACCACCGGGGTGCTCGTCCAAGTATTGGGTCACATCGTAAACTTGGCCGTTGTATACGAGCCACAAGTCGTCGGTGGAACAATGTTTCTTGACTTCTTCAATGGTGTAAACTTTCAATTCGGTTTCAGACATTGTTCTTGTGTATGTATTAAGGATAGGCGAATAAGCTTCGGAATACGAGGTGGTAGAAGCAGCAGCAGAAAAACTCAGATCACAAAGGTGTCGCTAGAAGTCGAGTAAAAAATCATTGTGTTCCTGTATACACTACCCAATCATGTTATCGCCATAGGTCAACCGCACCTGATGCCTCATTTGGGTAACTATATCCACCCTTACTTTATATACGCTGTTTTCATGGCAAAAAAAATAAAATAACATAAATTCCGTTTCAATGAAACCGTTGAATTTTTGCCTCAACTTGATACTCTTTGTTTCTTCAACTGAATCTTCAGTCGTATCCCTCGCATTCCGTGTTGGGTGAGTGCCTCGCCCCATTTTCCTTGGCTCGCACTGGCGAAACCATCTCTTGAAATCTCAATTTACAGTTACATCTCGTCATGCGAGCGTTTGCCTCGTTCGCCAGTCCTACATCTTGTTCGGCAGTTACGTGCCCTACACTGCTCCGTAAAATAACCGATGCTCCGTATTATTACCTAAAGCTGCGACTCTAATTTCACCAACAAACTGTAGGTTTCCCGAGGCATCTTATACTGGATCATACCCGCATATACCATACAGTTCTTCGCAATCGCCTTCAACTTCTCATGCTCTTGTTTTTCTGCGGACGCAGCGCCAAATCTCCGTGTCAGGATCGAATAGCTGATTTGGGAAATGGATGTCAAAGCAGTCACCAATAACGAGGGAACCACTCTAATGAGAGGATCTTCGAATGACCCAAGTGACTCAGCAGCTTGTCTCACCTCAATAAAGTCGTCGCTGGCCACAATCGGCACCAAGCCCAATTTCTTGAGCGACGCCAATGTACCGTGCCAATCCTTGCTGATAAACTGTTCGCGTAGATCAACAATTTGCAATAATATCTCAGCCATTTCTCTCTGCTTGGGGGAGATTTTGCTCAAAATAAAGCTGTTGTTGCCGAAGACTGTCATGATATGTCTGCTGAGCAAAATGATGTTGTTGTCAATGGTTTCCTCCGGTTTCAACTCGCCTGTCGGCGTTCTGTACTCCGCTTTCGTTAAAAGCGGTTTGTCCAACTCGGTCATTGACACAACCTCGCTCAAAAACTTGTTGATCAAAGTGACCACAGTATTGTACTCTTGGCAAAGTTGATAGAGACGCAAGGCATCAAAAATTCTGCCCTCCTCTTCGCATCTGCTGGCACTAACCTCGACTATCTGGTGGTAAAAGCTCTCCAAGTTTGGCAAATTGATGAGAGACCGTTGTGTTTCCAAAATACCCGGAACTTTATCGCCATTAACCTGGTCGAGTTCTCCTAGCAAAAGACCGAATTCTCGAGAAATGAGAATAAGCTCTCGAAGAGCTTCGTGGCATTTGGCGGTTTCTTTTTTAGAAGCACCTTTCGCATACATGCAGATGAGAACAAGGTATTGCGCTGCCACCTTTGGGTCACTAATTTTGAATGTTCTTGTGTAAGATCCAAGGAGTCTGCTGAAGTTTATTTCAAAAACATCCGCATTGGAAGAGATTAATTCGTCTGTGTTTGTTGAACTCACTCTCAACAATCCGTAGTAGCACAATCCAATAGCAAAATGAACAGCGTCACACTCATTGCTGTAGTCGTAAATATACTTCACAGCCAACTCATATAACCCTAGCATGACCAAGGTTTTAGCATACAGTGGGTTGTTGGAGGAAGCGTTGAACTTGTCGGGCCCGATAGAAGTCACCTTTTTTTGCAAGTTTTCTAGAGTGTAGTTTTCGAAGATCAAGCTCGATGATGCGTCTGGGTTGAACTCGTTCAAGAGTTGCAAATGGAACCACAACCAATCTTCGATACTCAAATTGATAGCACTTGGCAAAGCTTTTTTCGCCAAGTCACACTTGCCAATAATCTTATAAATGGCATATTTGTAAGGATCAAAGTTGCTGGAATCCTCATTGAGGAATTGGAATGTCTGGTTGAAATCAGAAGAAAGTCTTTCCTGCAAATCACTTGGCAAGCCGAAACAATTAGCCTTGACGTAGGCATTCAAGTAGATAGGGAAGTTGCTATCAAACTTGTCAAAGGCATGCTTATTGGCCTTTGTAAGCTCAATAGCCTCGTCGTACAAACCACTTCTCAACAAGTAGAACAAGAGAGCCCAAATTGGCACACCATTAACATTCAAAGTACGCTCCATGTATTCAGCGTCGTTGTTCATAGAAATAACCTTGTGGATGAAAAACGACACTTTACTAATGTTGTTCGAAGGAAGAAATTGCTCCAGTTTTTTGTCTTCCTTTGTGTAAACTTCATCAATGTAGTTGAAAAATTGCTGTTCAAGGTGCTTTCTGGAACTTGCCACAATTTTCTTCTTGAGCTTCAAGTCCATGCTCAGGGTGCCGTATTCCGTGGAAAAAAGTTGCTCCTGGTTGACCTTGACAAATTTCTCGTTACACAAGTCGCCAAGGATTCTCCAAACCTCGCTCATTTGCTTTGATTTTAAGTCTGCGCTGGATTTGCTCAATTCCTCGAAACTCAAGCTGACGGGAAATGGTTTGTTCTGCAAACGCGCATTGTTGAGGTGGTAAACCACCTTTGCATGATTTTCAAACTTCTCTCTGCTCATTTGCTTTGTAGAACCTGCAGAGGAGTTCTTCTTCAATGTGGTCAACACACGGTAGTTACCTGGTAACGTCTTATTCCAGTTGAACGACTTCGATAACTCCTCGTTAGTGATTTTGCTTTTCGTGGGAATTCCCAATGACTTTTTAAGGTGCTCCTTGCGCACTTCCCAGTCGATAGCAACGTTCTGGTTGATGAATAAATCAAAGTCTCTGGATGCAGTGGCAAGCGATTGCTCGATTGCGTTTAAAATGCTCTCATCTTTCTGGGAAACCAAGTAACTCTCGATATCGGCATGTGGAGGGTTGCTCTGGGCAACAAAAGAAGTTTCACGGGTTTCGTGCTTGACTTGGTGAGATGGTACATTAGGTATCTTTCTCAATTCTTGTTCAATGTCGGCCGCATTCATTCCTGAAGCAGACAACAAGTAGTGTGCCTGGGTGTAGTTACCGCTGTGCTTTCCATGAGCCCTCAATTCTTGAGTTTTCTTCTGCAATTCGTTCAATGGCAAGTGAATGGTGCCCAAGTGGCCATTGTCCAATTTGGGCAAGTTATTTGCTGAATCCAACAAGTCGCGCAAGATTTTGTTAGACGAAGTATCTGGGGCAATCTCGGAGGGCAAAGTGGCGGCTGGTGTTTTCGAAGGGAAGGCGGAACTCTGGAAACTGGATGCAATGGTAGAGCTAGGTGCTGTTTGGTTGAGCGAAGGTTGCTGGTTTGATTGAGCAGATGGGGCAGAATTCGATGCAGCACCAAAGGAGAAACCAGTGGATGCCGCAGGTTGGACTGCCGGTTTCGATCCAAATAGAGACATTTGTAGTTAAATGAAGGGAATCCGGTATCGCGTGGATCGATGTGTTTAATGAGGGAAATGTGGAAAAACAAAAGGCCCTTCCACCACTTCGCGGTGGATTTTGTAAGGTTACCCGCAGCGAAAATTTGATATTTAAAAGGAGACACCCGCCGCTGCTTTTCGGGTTTCTTTTATTCTTTATTAACTTTGTCCAAAAGTGATCCATCTCATTAGACAGTGCATCTTTATAGTCTGGATGTTGTTTGCGATTTCGCCGCAGTTTTTGCGGAGGAGTTGCTTGTAACGGCGTCTGACATTTTATTGTATTTGAATGCGATAGATGATGGAGAGAGCGAAGTGGGTCTTTAAGAACTTGTCTGGATCGAAAGATTTGAAAGAGAGGTGTCAGAGGATCCACACATTTATTTGTAAGCTTGAATGTAGTAACGAATATCGCTTTTTGCGGGGCCGTTTAGGTATTGCTACCGTTTAACAGGTTATCCGTAGAACAGGTGTTTTCTCGGTTCAACAAATGTGAAATGGATGTAATTAGTCAAGCAAGCGCGTTTTTCTAGCAGTAATCTTGTGTCTTTTGGTCGATACTGGGGAATTTACATGTTTTAACCAAAAATGTCTCTATTTTCCCTATAGTATTTTCACAATCTGTTCAAGCAAACATCAGGAAACTCCTCTTCCTCGTCATTGCCAAGTCCACCCGCAAAATTTGCTCTGCATGAGTACTTCTTGATGGGGAAAAACCAGTAACCCATAGCAAGAATAAAGTACACTCCGTACACGACACAGACATAGTTCATGTCGCCTGCGGTCACAGGCATCGCGGCCGGGAACGAGAAGAACACCAACGCAATTAAAGTCCACAAGATGGTGATGACATTAGCAAAAAGACCAATCCTGCCCAACCAGAAACAGCCGTGCTTGATGTTTCCGCGACCTCTATACAACAAGCACAAGGTAGGAACAGTGTAACTCAACAAAAGGAACGTGATACATCCCACAACCATGGAGTTGAAAGCGGTGGAAGAAGCCAAGTACAAGACGCCCAAAATGGCAACAATGATGGAGGAAAACAAATGTGCGTTGAATGGCACGCCAAGGTGGGGGTCGATGATTGACAAGTACTTGGAAAAGGGTAAGCCGTTGTCTCTGGAGAAGGACCAGCATAATCTGGCCTGCCACGTGTGGGAAGAAATTGTGCATCCGCAACCGGTCAAGAAGATCAAAACACCTAAGCAGAGCGCGCCAACTTTGTTGTTCAATGCTTGGTGGTAAATGTCCAAAATCGGAAGACCTGTTCCATTGTTGATTATGTCATCCAAGTTTCTCAAGCTGAAGAACATGGCGATACTGTACGACAAGGAAGTAACCATTCCAATGGTGACGGTACCCAAAATTGCAATAGGAATGACTCTGTCGGCGCCGTGAACCTCCTCGGCCAAGTGCGAAGCAGAATCAAGACAGGAGAAACTCCAGTTGGGGTTAACCAACCCCACAATAAAGGCAATGCCTGCCGACTTCCAGCCGGTATTGTTGTTGAAAGTGACGAACACCGACTCGGCGGTGTTGAAGTTATTGCGTGCACACACCAACACGGTGATGGTGATGACAGTAAACGAGAACAACGAAGTGTACAACGCACCATTTGCAATGACGGGCAAAAACTTGCCGTAACAGTTGAACAAGAACAAGAACGCATTAATCAACTGGTAGGTGACAAATAAGTGCCATGACTTAGTCACGTTGTTTGGGTGCATTAGGTTCCAGAATCCCATGATCGTTTGAGCCATACTCAACGCCATGGATGCAGATGTGAACAAGGAGCCGGCCCACGCCAACGAGCCGCAGAGATAGGCCAAAAAGCTTGAGTATTTTCTAGGCGACAACACCCGGGTCCACACATACTGGCCTCCGGCTGAGGGAATAGCACTGGAAAGTTCCGAAAGGGTAATGCCGATGCAATAGGAAATGAATGCAATGATGATGATTCCATAGACGATCAAAAGCGGGCCACCGGACTGGATACCGGTGATAAGCGACGCAGAAATACCGAACCACGAGTTGGTCAAGCCAAAGCCTATACCAAGCACAGACCACACGGAGAAAGTTCTCTTGAGTTCGCCGGCGTGAGTGGAGGAGCTAGAATCGGCGGATTTTTCCTGGTCTGCAGAAAACACTGCTAGTCCCAAGTCGGGAGATTTTTCTTTGTCCATGCTCATGGTGCAGTCAAAGTCGGATTCTATGTACGAGTTCGGTTAATCCCACCGTATGCCCAACTAAGAAAAAAGATCCCGGAGGTGCGACCCATCACCCTAAATAGACGTTCAATTTTTGTGCGGTGCGAAAAATCACATGCATTTTGCTTTCCTTCTGTCAAGTCTGGATCCGATCAGCCAATAATATTGGCGCGATGGCCGTTATCGTCCACCTGGTGGTGTGGGTGAGAAACCACCGTCGATACTGCTCATCTTCATTTGATTGATTTTTGAGTCGAGATACAGATTTGCTGGCCGCATTTGGTCCGTGCCCCTAATAGACCAGCTCTTCCCCACGAAAAGTGTGTTGCGCGCATGTCAGATTGTCTCTGGCAAAAATAATCATCTTGGAATGTTCCATCGATGCCTGCATTTGATGGTCCTTTGCACCCCAATACGAGATGACGCGGGCAGAGACCGCAAAATGCGGACGCGCATCAGTAATATGGGCTCCTATGGAACATTTGCTCTGAAGTCTCGGAAGCAACACTTTTGAAACTTTGAAAATCAATTTCACTTTTCATTGTTTCCTACGTAATTCAATTTATCTGGTCATCTGCTGCTAGCTCGCCCCGAAGAAATCTCCTGCACGTCTAGTGCGTGAAACTATGTACGCGGCCTGTGCCAAAAATGCACACGGCGAGCCAAAAAAAAAAAAAAAGCGCACTCCAGTTAAAGAAGTGCCCGACTGCACGCGAACATTTGAAAGAGAAATCTTGCGCTGAACGCGTGAAGATTTTACACAATCAAAGGATACACAACCCGGTGCGAATCACGTCGCGAATAATGTCGCCAATAATGTTGCGAATAATGTTGCGAATAATGTGTTCGGGTCAATGTACACATTATTCCTATACTAACAGATTTGTGTCAAATCGCGTCGTTGTCATTTCCTTTTTACTATTTTGATGACGCTTTTTCGACCATGAATTTTACGCTTGAAAGGTCCTCGACTGTCTTGCCAGGACACACTCAACTAGACTGACCCTTGAATCAACCAAAATTTTCTTCACATTATTTCTCAGTAGCTTTGTGTCAGTATAGTATTTGTGAACGCCTTGATTTTAGTGTATCCTTTTTTACTCTGCTTATATTGTAGCTGTGTGGGTCCTCTAAATGAATCTCAGTTTGCGCCTCGGATAGAGCAGTAAAAATGTTCACCGTATACTCATATTCTACGCGAATCTTCAATAGTTTGACAAAAATCACGCAAATAAATTAAAATAAGCAACAATTTCTAATTTTGCTTACAGTTAGTGCACTTATAGCACATTTCCAGCCAACACACTTTTTGCCCAAATAGAAAATTCGAAAGGCAAAATTGGTGTTGCCACAGACATTATTGTAGTCATGTGAAAATTGTGCGCGAGATTGTGATACAGGATAATCACTACTCCACGTCAACTCAAGTGTTTCCACTAATAGTCCTCCACAGTATTCCGTGTCCACCATGCAATACGTTGGTAAAATGGGCGGTTACGTCTATAACCAGTGGAATTCCTTGAACCCTGCTACCCTTTCAGGAGCAATTGACATCATCGTGATTGAACAACCCGATGGTTCCCTCCATTGCTCGCCTTGGCATGTCAGATTTGGCTTATTCCAGATCATCAAACCACTGCAGAAGAAAATCGTTCTTTACGTTAATGGAATCAAAACAGACTTGCCTATGAAGCTTGGTGAGGGTGGCGAGGCGTTTTTCGTGTTCGAAACAGATTCCAAGGATTTGTCTCTGTCAGTTGTGACTTCGCCAGTGATTAGTCCAGAGAAGTCTCCTGCGGGTTCTCCGGAAACAGAGGCCGCCGGCACAAGTGGAAAAAACGAACCAGAATTATTGGACTTGAATCAATCTTCGCTGGCATTCAACGATTTGGAAGAGAAAATCAAACTCAATGAGTCGCCTGCGCCTGATCGCGACATCTACCTGAGTTCACCCACCAAAAGCTCGCAGATTCTCTTTGAAAGAGCCAAGCAGATTACCCAAAAGCTCAACATTCCTTCCAAAATCGACGTAAATGGTGACATGGTGCTCGACATGGATGGATACCAACCCAACTCACAGAAGAACATCGATCTGTCGGACGAGTTGTTGCAGAAAGTGTTATTAAAGGAATTGAATGGACTCAGAGATGGTAATTCTGGCTCTGCAGCGCTAGACCCCGATAATGAGCATTACGACGAGGCTTATAAGTTGCTTCAAAGCGTGATCTTGAAGGATCAGGATGGAAAACTTCGGATAATCAACCAAGAGAACGAGGACTTGTCGGAACTATCCAATGTTCTCGTTCCTGATAGCCCTCCTCCTTCTTCTACTCATATGCATAAAACTGAAAGCACGGTTGAGTCCACTCCAGTGGACGATGAAAAGGTGTACATCAAGACATTACGTTTGACATCGGAACAACTAAAGAGTATGAATCTCAACTACGGATTAAACAAAATCAAATTCCAGCTGTCGTCCGGAAACTCGATGATCGAAGCTGATTTGTATCTTTGGAAATCTTCCACTCCCATCGTTATTTCCGACATTGATGGTACCATCACGAAGTCGGACGCGTTAGGCCACGTGCTCAATATGTTCGGCAAAGACTGGACACATCCTGGTGTGGCTAAGCTATTCACCGACATCAGCAAAAATGGATACAACATAATGTACTTGACAGCACGGACGGCGGGCCAAGCAGATAGTACCAGGCAGTATCTTGATAGCATTAACCAAGACGGCGTCCGGCTACCAAAAGGTCCGGTGATTCTTAGTCCTGATCGAACCATTGCCGCGTTAAAGCGAGAAATTATCTTAAAGAAGCCCGAGGTATTCAAAATGGCATGCCTTCGGGACATAAAAAACTTGTTTTTCAGCAAGCAAGGAGAGGATGAGGCTATTGAGGACGACCGCACTCCGTTCTACGCTGGATTTGGTAACCGTATCACGGATGCCATCAGTTACAAGAGTGTAAAAATCCCATCCCACCGGATATTTACAATTAATCCCGAGGGCGAGGTGCACATGGAATGGTTGGAGCTCGCAGGTTACCGTTCCTCGTATTTGCATATTGGTGAATTAGTAGACCAATTTTTTCCACCGTTAAAATACGTCACTGCTTTTAACAACTACTGGGACGAGAAGCAACTCAACCAGTACATTGATTGGCAACGGGAACACCACCCTGATGACCCTCAAAGTCCCGATTCACCGCGCTCTTTAGCAAGCCCTGGATCGCCTCGAAGCATCAGTAGTTTCCCTGAAGAAATGCCATTCATTCATGACGAAAAGTACACTGACTTGAATTACTGGAGGGAACCAATGCCCATTCTCAGTGACTTGAGTGATATTGATGACGAGGGAGTACCTGTGACTCTGGTGAGATCCGCACCAACGTCACCCAAGTTGGGCTACGAATCGCCCAAGGAGAAGTCTACATCAATGTTTGCCCCTGAAAGCCCAACGCCCGCGCCTAGACAGGAGAGACCTACTTCAGGATCTTTCAATTCGCCTTTAAAAAGTTTTATGATGCGTGGAAAGCCGTCAACGTCTACAGTATCCATGCCCATTGATCATTCAGGTATGGATGCGGCTACCGAGACAAAAGAGAGAGAACCTTTCAAAAGATACGGTGCAGATAAGGACTATGACGAAGACGAGGGAGAAGAAAAAGAGGAAGAAGAAAAAGAAGAAGATGATGAAGAAGATGAAGATGATGAAGATGATGAAGATGATGAAGATGATGAAGACTACACCGATGATTATGACGACGATTACACCGATGAAGATGACGACGACGACTATGAGGAAGATCTCGACGCAGAAGACGAGGTGGACGACGAGGATATTGATCAAGATGCAAGTTTTGAAACATGTTTAGACAAGACTAAAACTCCCCAAGGACCAGCGGATGCGGTAAAAATAGTCAAGGCGAGCGAAGCATTGCGTCAAATGCGAATAGAATGAAAGTATCGTCCATTGTGCTTAAAATATAATTATAGTATTCATTTTTTGTATTGCAGGAAGCGCGCTGCGCACAAACAACTCGGCATATTGTATTATTGTTGAACACTAACTCGACTTGTATTTGCAGGATTAACTGCCGTCACTTGCGGTAATTTGTCCTGTTATTATATTGGCAAATTATTAAAAAAAGTACCCGTGGTAAGAAAGGAATAGGAAGTAAGTAAACCACCTAAGGACCCAAGTAGAATTAGTCTCACGCCCGTTTTTTTTCTAGAAAACTAGACGCATTTACGAAATTACTTAAGAAACCGCGCAGCATGTAAAGACCGATTTGACTTGCCTGTCTCATAACCAAAGGATACTACCATTATAAATCAGTAGTCCCAGATGCTTTGTATTATTCCCTATTTTGCTATCATCTAGCGCGATCAGCATACCCAAATTGTCTTGCTTCTGCTCATTTAGTTCAAATCCATTCATGAAAGCAATGACCAAGGCTCGTGGGAAATTAGCCGGAGCTCTTTTGCTTGTCTTCTCGGGATTGATTTTTGTTTTTCTTTATTCGGGCTACACATCATCTGATACTACTATACCAGAATTAGATGTAATTGGTCAACTGAAAGGATCCAACTCCTTAATTGCTCCCTCCTACTTCCCAAAGAAGGATGTCGATGTTTTTTTAAATCAGCTTCTACAAAAAACCCCTACACATAAGAACGACTACAAGATTTACAGCATGGCGAGGCCAAAGATATTTCCTGAGAAAACACAGCTGATCAATGATTATTCGCGTGTATTCAACCATTTTAGAGAACAGAAAACGCATATTTACGATTCAAGAACTAAGATTTTCCGCAAGGAAGACCAATGCAGAATGTTGGAGTCTGATTTAACGTACTCTGTTTCGAACTCAAAAGATGTAAGCCTTAATATGGCCAACGTGGTTCGTCAAATTGTCAAAGATATGGATGATGAGGACCCTTATGTTCTGACTTTGGCAAAAAAATATTTCTCGAAAGAAATACGTTTGCAAGCGAAACACGGCGTTGAAGATCGTTATTGGTACGGTTTGTCCGGATCATCTGTTTGGTTAAAGGAATATGGAGTACATTTTATGGTCTCCCGCTTAGTTTATTCCGTGAGGAGACAAAAAGATCACCCCAAATTCTCGGTAATTTACGCCCAGCTTTTCAGTGATGATTGGGTCGAAGTCAATACAACCTTGCTTGTTCCGACTAATCTTGACCCCAAATATAATCCTAATGCAATTGAGGTTGAAGGTAATTTATTCACTACAATGTCATTTCCAAGAATTTTGCCAATTCCATTTCGCATGGACGCTTCAAAGGATTATCAAGGACCTGAGGATCCAAGAATCGTGCTCGTTCAGAATGAACGCGGATACGAAGAACCATTGATCATATTCAACCATGAACATGTGAAAGAAGTGACTGAAACGAAGGACGGTGTAGAAAAGAAGAAAATGAAAAATTACCGTAACGTGTGGATGGGTTGGCCATGGCAATTCCAAGTGGGTAAATTCAACGTTGATGACGAAAATAAACCTGAGTATGACGATTTGATCTTCAACAGAGCCACTGAAGTTACGAAGAAAGATAAACGCGTAGGGGGCTCGAAGAATTGGACTCCCATGGTGAGTACAGTAACGAGAGAACGTGAAGGGTATGACAAAACTATTCTCTTCTCAACAAGATATCCTGAACTAGAAATATTTGAGTGCTCGCTTTCAGATGTCTCAGATTGTCAGCATGTTACTATCGACGACCAGGAACGCTCATCTACTACTCCGGGTGACCTAAGAGGAGGAACTGCTATGGTCAATATCAATCATCTTATTGAGCTGCAGACAGTCTTACCAGTGAAGAAATTAATCAAGAAAGGAAGAGAAATCTGGGTGGGCTTAGCAAGAGCCCATTTCAGGAATTGCGGTTGTGGAAATGGGTTTTACCGGCCCAACATAGTTGTTGTCACGCTGGATTTGGTCACAGGGGAAGACAATAAAGTCCGCCAAATCCACAGTTTAAGTCACGCTTCTGGATTTATGGATCTCTTCGTCGATATACTCCCATGGTCAAAAGATCTACCAGAAGAGATGTGTAATGATCATAATGTGTTGATTCCGAACTCAATTGACTTTTGGAAGATTGGTCTGATCGAAGGAAAGCAAGGCACTGGTGAATGGTTGGTAGAAGACATGCTTACGTTGGCCTTCTCTGTCTCTGACCAGACAGTTCAAATTCTCAAAATCAAAGGTATTCTAGAAGGCTTAATTAACATGTCGCCTAATTCTCCATTCATGAAATACGAGGGTGAGCACCAGGAGCCGATTTTGGATGATGGCGAGGCAGAGGAACTACCCTCGTATTCCTTGGAATTTGGCACAAGCGACGACAATATATTTTGTGCCTTAGAGGATTCAAAGAGATTCTGTCGTGTCTACGGTGAAAATCATCCCTTCGACAAAAAGAAATGGGAGGAGAATAAAAAGGCACATCCCAAGCCTAAAACCATTGACAAAGCAAACGAAGCATATTTGGCAGATCTCAAAAATCATTGACAATATTGTATGCAACAATAAATTTCTCTTCCAAAAATGTAACTGAGACGGTACGCGGTGTATTCGATGCGGGTGCAAAATGCAACATACGGGCAAATTGCGATTTTGAACTGTAAAAGCTTCAGCCGAAAGTGGTATTACCCATAACTAAACAGGCATTGTTGTACCCTGGATATCTTCCTACCACATTCATTACACTTATGATAAACTGTCTGTAGCGGCTCATCACTATACACCAACACTTCAAAACAAAATTCAACCCCCAGTATTTGGCCCTACATGGCTACAGGTCTGTGTAGATTTTTCATCATTAAACTAAGATTTTAAATATCATTCGACGAATTAAATTTTTTTTCAAAGCGAATTCAGTTCCTTTCAGTGTGATTTGATGGATTACCAAAATGAACTTCGAATTTGGACAGTAGGAAGGTCATACTGGAGAATGCAGATCACATTTTACTTCAGGGTGTAAATGGAACAGAAACTTTGTGAATTTCGAGTTCTGAGTATAAGGATGAGAGTATGGGCGAAAAGATATAACCGCAGGAAGCACGAAATGCGGATATGGAGAGTGCGACGTTTTCCCAGGAACCACGGTGTTGCACTAATACATCAACATGCAAAGCTGCATACGAATTTCTTACGCTCCAAGTTCATCAAGACGAATAGTTAATGATCCTAGAAAACAGTTTACAAGCAATGACAAGAACAATTATTTTTTTATGTTTTTATGTCTTCTGCGCATTGACAAAGGACTGTGTGTGTAATTTGCATGTCTATATGAAGCCTGAGGACATGTTTGACTTTCATCATTTTAAATTATGCACGATAAGAAATTTTGAGAGGAGCAAAATATAACATAAGTATGCAGCCGTCAATCCTGTTTACGCAAATTCTAGACACCATTAAATGTGACTCTCATTTAGCCGCCATGCACAGGGAAAGGGGTATTGTGGTATCTTTTAAAGGGTCTTGTATTGCCTATTTGGTAAAAAGATTTTTATCAATTATTTATTCGTAAATTTAAAATATGGTCACCAGCCCAGAAGTTTTCTGTATATATATACCACAGTTTAATGCGAGATATTCGTGAAAAAATAAAGCACAAAGATTCGAGGAGCAAGCCAATATTTTGACTTCCAGAAAGAATAGAGTCCCACTGCTACAACGTTTTAAAAATTGACGGGCGGAACTCACCTTTTTACCACCTGAAGATATTTTTAGGACGTGTTTTTTGTTGACATATTACTTTTGCATCAACTCGATTGCACTTGCGAGGAAAATTCGCAATATACGTCGACTGATGAAGGCTCGTAAATTTGGGTGAGTTTGATTGGAGCGCATTCCCATGATTGTAATCAAAGAAGTACTGTTTATCATAACAATATCGCGCGTGATAATAGTACTTGAAATTCCGCAAAACGATAATGTTTGTTAAGTATTCGGCTTAAAGCACAGATCCAACTTCGCGGATCTAAATGTATGAAATTAGAACTTGGAATAATCTCTCAGATTAATGAAAGCCCAGGTTCGTGCCAAGGTACAAATATCTAGCTACCAAATAGAAACAGTTCTTGAAAAATGTGATTTTTTTTTTAAAAAACCCAGGAGAAAGATGGTGTGTGACAGATGGAGTCACATTAAGATTCTCAGTGTGTTACGTTTAATTAGTATACTTAAAGTCAAAGGTCTTTGACAAGGTTTTATAAACATGCCACCCCACAATTTCTTTTTAGAAAATACGAAGAGTTAGTGCGTTTGAAAATGAGGATGATGAATTTGTCACAACACCAGAAAATTTGAAGTTACGATGGCGCAATAAGCTCCTTTGATTATTCGAGGAGATATTGCAGAGTTTTTGGAGAGAAGAATCAATCGATACGAAGAAATCGGTGAAGTTTGCAGCATATCATCCGATAAAGAATAAGATTGATCCTGGTCGAGAAGATTATACTAACGAACTACAGGGAAGCACATAAAACAATCGCTTTGAATACAAGATTGTGCCTTAATACCGGAAGTCAAATCCCAGATATTTTGGAGAATTATTAAAGACTTTCAAGATTAAAATTCTTCACCCAAAGATAAATATAAGAATTTTGTAATTTGATACTCTTAGTAAAGCTTCTCATTTAGGGAGCTATAGCATAGAAGCTGCGAATTTTGTGCGCCAAGCGAGCAATTGAGACGTAATTTTGCATGTGACGTGCCAAATCTGAATATAATGAGTGCGAATAACTTCACGGACCAGGAAATACTATGCAAGACGCTCGTGTCATAGACTGTGACTTGTTAATGGTTATGTTGTCACATTAAACAATAAGACATACGCCAATTTTAGTAGAAATATATCGAACCATACTCACATATTTTTTAGATGAATTTATTTCCATCTCTAAATTTCTTCTTGTCTATACCATCTCTAAGTTGTCTCAGACTATCACTAATACCCTAGCCCAGAAGGCAATTTCCAGAGGACAGAGCAAAGTCTTTGCAGCCTTTATCCTAGTCCTCTTGGGATTATCTTTTGTATTGAATTATTCAGGAACCCCGGTTTTGTCGACCCTCAAACATGGCAATGAAAGCAAATCGCCCGAAACTTTAATTGTGAAAACCCCATTAATAGTTCCAACATACTTCCTCAAAAGATATGGAGAGAGCTTATTAGATAGTCTCTTGTCTGCCGAGCCGTTCGACAAAGAACATTTTGATATCATATGCATGGCTGAACCAAAGGTATTTCCAGAAAAAACACTGCTGGTATCTGACTACTCTCATGTATTCAAAATTTTCAAAGAAGAAAAAACTCCTATCTACGACTCAGCTACCAAAATTAATGGAAAGCCAGATAAATGCAGAGAGTTGGAATCTGAACTATTCTATACTGTTTCAAATCAAAAGGAAGTGAACACACCCACTGCTGAGATTGCAAAAAATCTCGTCAAGGGCCTTGAAGATGACGATGATTATACCAAAGCAATAGGAAAATACTTTCTGGAAAAAATCAGACTTCAGTTGGAACACAATGTTGCTGATCAATTTTGGTTCAGATTGGCAGGTACGAGTGTCTGGTTGAAGGAATACGGTTTGCACCTCATGGTTTCAAGACTTGTCTACAGCGAGTATAAAAGAAAAAACCAGCCAACGTTTTCAACTATTTACGCACAGTTATATACCGATGACTGGGTTGAAGTAAACACTTCCTTACTCGTCCCAACCAATTTAGGAAAAAATATCAACAAAAATGCCATTGAAGTTGACGACGGAGCATATACCGTGTTGTCATTTCCGAAGGTATTATCGGTTCCTTTTCCTATAGACACAACCAGAGATTACCAGGGCCCAGAGGACCCGAGAATCTTACTTGTTACAAATAAGAGAGGCTACGAGGAGCCTTTGATAATATTTAACCAGTACCACAAACAGAAAATTGGAGGCGACGAAGAGAATAGAAAATTAAAAGGTTATAGAAACTTGTGGCTCACCTGGCCCTGGCAGTTCCAAAAAGGAAAATCCAATGTTGATAGCGAGGAGATGCCCGAATATGACAATATAATATTCAACCTCGCGAGCGAACTTCAGATAAATGGCTTGAGGCGACAAGGGACTTCTAAAAATTGGTCTCCCATGACAAGTGCTCTGCTCAGAAACTTCGATGAGTACGACAAGAGTATTTTCGTTTCAACTAGATATCCCAAGCTCGAGGTTTTG
Source organism: Clavispora vitiphila (assembly GCA_030557995.1). Taxonomy (NCBI): domain Eukaryota; kingdom Fungi; phylum Ascomycota; class Pichiomycetes; order Serinales; family Metschnikowiaceae; genus Clavispora; species Clavispora vitiphila. Next base: position 70,945 of record JANIJR010000038.1, read on the forward strand.
AAATGTGATATAACTACAAATCCTTGCAACTGTGAGTATATGACCATTGATGATACCGAACGAGAAAAGTCAGACGTTGGTCCTCTCAGAGGAGGAACAGCAATGATAAATATCAACAGTCTAATTGCGGAGCAAACCAATATACCAGTGGAAAAGTTAATTATGAAGGGCCGAGAAGTTTGGATCGGAATTGCAAGAGCCCATTTCAGAGATTGTGGTTGTGGTACGCAATTCTATCGTCCAAATTTAGTCGTCATAATACTGGATTTGATTAAGGGTGAAGATGGAAAAATTCGGCAAATATTCAGCTTAAGTCATGTTTCTAGTTTCATGGGTCTTCATGTCGATATTATTCCCTGGAACCCCGAAGAATCCTTTAATTTGTGTAAAGATCCCAATGTTTTGATTCCAAATGGTATTGGGTATTGGAAAATCGGAAATGTGGGGGTAAACGAATTAAGAAAGGAATGGAAAGTTGACGATATGCTAACTTTGGACTTTTCAGTCTCCGATATGTCAGTAAGCGTTCTCAAAATCAGGGGGCTCCTAGACAGTTTGATAAATTTATCTAGTAACTCTCCTTTTGAACAATACGAAGGAGAGCACAAAGCACCAATTGTGGACGAAGAAGGGGAAGACGAAACTTTGACCACTCAAAAATTTGGAGCAAGCGATGATGTTATAGAATGTGCTTTAATCGATTCAGAGAGATTTTGCAGAGTCTATGGTGAAAATGTCAAGGAGGCCCAATCAACATCTATGACTAAACCTGATTATGAAGAGAGGAAAAAGGCGCTTGCAAATTATGAGAAGGCTCTCAAAGAACTCGAAGAACAATCCAAGAAGTAACTAAGTCGCTATTTTGTTCATAGGCTATTGACAACGCAACCAAAAAGTACCGTCTCACTTGCTAGCGAGACAAATATAACTTATCCCGAAGGTAGAAAAATTAAATTTGGCAAATTATCGTGTCCTCAATGTAAAGATCGAACTGTTTTTGATTCAAAAAATTACTCCGATACGGGGAATCGAACCCCGATCTGCTCGGTGAGAGCGAACTGTGCTAGCCATTACACCATATCGGACTTTATGTATACTTCTTCGCAAGTGATCAATATGTCGTACATGGCATCAAGCCTCATTCAAGGAGGTTCCAGATAAACGAGAGAGTGCACGCATGATATATAAATCAGACAATTATCAATAGCTATTATATGGTGGGGGACTGTTTGTAAGTTTATACTTTTTCTAAAGTGCATACTGTAGCGAGGTGAAGGCTTGAGTATGAAGGAGTACGTGGATGATGCATTGAGACGTGAGCAATTAAATAAGCCTCTAGAACCTGTGAAGTTACGGAGATTGACTAACCTTTGGCTACTTTCCGCCTATGAAAAAAAAAAACAAACGAATCGAACAAACAAATATATACAAATGACCGCAAGATAATCAGGTCCATTTCATCTACTATAAAAGATTCTTCGAAAGCATATGGAAAAAAGAAAGCAATGAAACAGCTACCGGAGCTGAATTTAACAAAAATGAAAGCCCGTGGTGTACTTCTGTAGTTTCATTCAATTGACCAGTCTTACATCAAATGGGTGGTTGGTGTAATGGTTAGCATTTCTGCCTTCCAAGCAGGAGACATGGGTTCGATTCCCGTACCACTCATATTTTTTCTTCTTCTTTTCGCCAGAGAAATTGAGGGAACGACAAATTGCCTACTTTTTGAGTTTCACACTCGATTCTATGATTTCGAACCCTAGGAGTAGAAAAGGAGGTATTCATAAAACTAACTTTGGTGCATATAGTGCGGAGTCCCAAGTTATTATCTATGCGATATAACTCCTTTGGGAAATAACTATGACTTCACCACCAATGATATTCACCAACGGCACTTCCTACTTTGACACCGCCGTAATAAAAAATTCCTCACATCTCTGACATTTGCCGATATTGTTTCCTTGCCACCGCCACCCAAAATGCCATTCTGTCCGCAGTCACGTGTATGTACCGGGCGTTTTTTTTATAAAACTTTAGGGCAACGGGCAAGAGTATGCGGAGTGAATGAGTCTTCATTTAAAACCGTCTTGGATGTTTCCATAAGCCCCGGTTACTTTCGAGTGCCACATGTACATCCTGTTCTCGCCTCCTATTTTGTGCACTACAGCTCTTCACCCCATACGAACCGTTTTTACGAAGGCATGCAAAAATGTAGAAATGAATACAGCAGCCAATCAACCCAGGAAATACACAGACAAAACGTGCCCTCTGATCAAGAGCAAGGACAAGGGGACACAGTGGGTAATCACCGGCCGCCAGGGCCAGCGGTACGGCATATAGCCATGCGCCGCCTGTACGCGCCCTCCATACCATCGGAAATTTGCCCATCTTTCTCCCGCAATCTTTTCTTCTTCCCCAAAAAAATGTCCGACGAGCACCAAGAAACCGGCTCCCCAGCCCAAGAATTCGACGCATCTATCCAGGACCGTTCTCCTTCTCCCGTTGCTGAGGAGAGGGCCGCTCCAGAAGCTGCTCCAGAGGCTGCTCCTCAACAGTCTGAGCCAAACAAGCTTTTCGTTAGACCTTTTGGTTTTGAGACCTCCAGAGAGCAGGTCGAGGCTCACTTTTCCGAGGTTGGTCCTCTTTTGGACGTCCAGATGATGCGTGGTTACGCTTTCATTACCTACGAGAAGTCCGAGGACGCTAGCCGTGCCATTGACACTTTGTCCAACACCGACCTCGGTGGCGCGCCATTGCAAATCGAGTTTGCTCGTGAAAGAAGAGAAGACACACGTGGTCAAAACCGTGCGAAGGTCTCCAACTTGCCTGACGGAACCGCGTGGCAAGACTTCAAGGACTTTGTCAGAGAGAAGACCGAGTCGTCTCCTACTTTTGCCAAGGTTTTCCGTAACTACGACACCGGCGAGACCGTCGGCCAGCTCGAGTTTGGCTCTGCTGATGAGCTCCAAAAGGCTCTCTCTGTGTTGAATGGTTCCGAGTTCAACGGTGCCGTTTTGGCCATCGAAGAGGACACCTCTCCTTTCGTTCCACCAAAGAGAAGAGAATTTGGTGACTTTAGAGGCGGCCGCGGCCGTGGTGGCTTCAGAGGTGGTAGAGATGGCTTCAGAGGCGGCCGTGGTGGCTACAGAGACGACCGTGGCGGTTTCAGAGGAGGCCGTGGTGGTTTCAGAGGAGGCCGTGGCGGTTTCAGAGATGACCGTGGCGGTTACAGAGACGGTGGTTTCAGAGAAGACCGTGGTGGCTTCAGAGGCGGCAGAGGCGGTTTCAGAGGCGGCCGTGGTGGCTATGACCGTGGTGAATACGGTGACCGTGACAACTTCGATAGAGACTCGTACTCTCGTGACAGATCGCCAACTCGTTACTGATGAACAGATGAGAACCCCAAGACAGGCTCAGGGATTAGCAGAACTGAATGTCCGAAATTGATGTATAATCCTTTGTATAACCGAAAACGATAAAGTGGAAACTATAGGGACGAAGGGCTTGTGTTCTTTTTTGATGACGTGAACACTTCAAGACGGGACCCAAACAGGTTTTGGGAGTCCGCCATTTCATTGCGGGTACGTTTATTTTCTTCTCAAACCTTGATCAATTATCTACTCTTGGCGATAGTGGTTGACGCAACTACTTCCCAACATAGCGATAGCCACTGCGATATTTCAAACTAGGGTAACGACTGCAGTAAAGACAGGAATTGACTGAATTAGGAGACGCCGTCTCACGAGAAAGTGATGGACATTGTATGGTCTCCTTTTTTGTACGGCTTGAAAACCCAAAGGGGGACCGATGTACGGAAACGCCGGCGGCAGCGGAGGCAGAAAATAGGAGAAAAAATTCATCTTGGCCATTTTGATAATGTGCTAATTAGATTACGAAAATTGCATACACTTACGAGACCAACTGTAGTTACAAGTCGAATAGTCTGATCTATAGAGCGCGCGGTGCGCCTCATTTTAGTTATGTGTGGCATCTACACGTGGATATGTGTGCTTTCCCATCTGAAGTTCCGTACGGAGAACACCGTTTGCAGAAAGCTAAAATCTTCCATTATTCGCCAGCCAATGAGTTCAGTTTGATTTTCGTCCACGGTGGGGCGTGGAGAGACCCATCTAATACATTTGACGACTTCCTGTCTTTGACTAGCACCCTACTCCAAACGCAAAGTGCTGCTAACTACAACATTATTGGAATCAATTACCGGTTATCGCCGGAAGTGAAACATCCGCTTCATTTGTTGGACGTAGTGGAAGCGTTGGAAATGTTACGTCGAGATTTTGGCGTAAAAGAGTGTCTGCTTTTGGGCCATTCAGTGGGCGCAACGCTTCTGATGCAATTGGTCAACGCGTCTAAGATATTACTGCTTGCTGGAATAGACAGAGATATGAAACCTTCTGTGGAAATTAAGGGGCTCATTTTTGTCGATGGAATTTACGACATGGTGGATCTCATTGATGAGTACGGGAAGCCTTACGAAGAGTTTGTTCTAGAAGCATTCCCAACGAAGGAAAGCTATGCAAATGCATCCCAGTTGAGTTGGAATAGCAATGACATATTTGATACAGGTGCAGCGGAGTTGGTTGTTGTTCATTCGTTAGAAGACGAGTTACTCTCTCTTCGCCAAACCACTGGGTTTGTGAAGTTTTTAGACGGACACAATTTGCTGTACAAACTTCACACGGGTAAATGGGGTGCACACGAGGAAGTTTACAGAAGAAAAGAATTGGCCGAGTTGGTTTCCCAGTACTGTGTGAACTGGAGTCAATCCCAGAGCACAAACTAGAATTGAAGCTTCTCGCGACTAAGAATAATGGACAAGACACGATTATATAATGAAAAGAGCTAGAATGTGCCACCATGATGATCATGATGAGATACGGGAAACACCTTTATTACCCGCCACACAAAATGGAATGATACTAGAAGCGTCATGGCGATTCATAAATAGAGATATGGGAGCACAGTATCGCGAATTGGAACCGACAACTCTCAGCACTCAATAGAAAAGTAGCAGTTACTGTGAGACAAAATCAGGCGCGATGAAGCCCAGGTAGACGATAATTTGAAGAGGAAAGAGTAAAAAAAAAAACCAAAAAAAAAATAAATCTTTAGAAACAACAGTAGTATGTCAGTCATAAACGTGGCCCCAGCCACTCACCCAAAAGGTCGCACTTGAGATGGGCGTATGTAGATAATTTTCTGAAACGTGAAAAGTCAAAAGGTGCTATCACCCCTTTGCCTCTTCTATTCCCTAGAGCTTCATGTTCTTTTACTCATCAGGTATAAATGCACCGTAGATGTAACTGGCCCGGTAGTAGCAACCATTGGCGTGCACATTATACGCGACATCTCCTGCACACACATTTGGTTGAACAAAATTTTCCTTCACATCTTCACCACCACAACGAATAACCAGAACGAAATGTTTCAGTCGTGGGCAGATGCGGAGGATGACATTCCTACCCCAGAGGTTATCGAGAACGTGGATGGAACAAAAACCGTCATAAGTTACAGATTAAACGCCAAGGGCCAGAGAGTCAAGATTACGCAAAAGATCAAGGAAGTCAAGGTGAAAGAACGGGTGCACCCCTCCATTGCCATCCGCAGAGGATGGGCCAAGTACGGAAAAGAAAAGCACACTCCAGCTGGTCCAGACACCAGAACCACACAGTTAGGTGAAAAGGTGGAGTTGAAGCTTGGAGCCTCGTGGAAGGACATGGAGAAGAAGGAAGAGGAAGAGAAGTTGGAGCAACAAGCCAACTTGGTGGGCAGAAACAGACTCAAGTGTAGAACTTGTGGAGGAGACCATTTCACCTCCAAGTGTCCGTTCAAGGACACTTTGGGTGCGGAGACTGCTTCTGCTTCTGCTACGGCCGATGCTACCGAGTCGAGCAAGTACATTCCTGCGCACTTGAGAAAGGATGCTCCATCCAAGGAGTCCAGAGACGACTCGTGCACTTTGAGAATTTCTCAATTGAACACTTTTGTCAACGAACAAATGTTGAGAGAGGAGTTGTTGGCCAAATACGGCCCATTGCAAAGAGCCACGATTCTTTACAACAAGGAGACGGGCGAGTCGAGAGGATTCGCATTTGTTACGTTTGCCACCGAATTCAAGGCTGCGCAAGCGTTGGAGGAGTTGAACGGAAAGGGTTACCACTCGTTGATCTTGAGATTGGAGTGGTCCAAGAGAAAGAAGACTTAGTTTTAGCATGGTTTTGGATATATACGACGAGCATAGATGTGGTGTGTAGACTGTTCAGTGGCGCGCACAGAACTCAAGTATGTCTCCATTGTCTCTAGTCCCATGGAGAGCATTACTTGGTTCATCAACAAAACTCGCGAGAGCACACGTCATCGTAGTGTACGTCCCGGCGCACCTCCTACGTCCTGTATTAAGTAACAGAAATAAACACAATAGTAGCATTTATGAAGCCGTCTGCGAATGTCTTGAAGCGGAGGAAAGTGCGCAGATTGGCCCGCGGACTGCGTATTCTCCTTCGGCAGACTCAGTCTTGGTTGGGTGGAAAATCCTCGGGGAATCCATTTCCGGGAGGTCCTGATGGGATTGCAGGCCACGGCATATTTCTCGTCACAGCGAGGCCTTCGACAGCTGTCTCGAAATGTGTGGTGTGCTTCCACTGCTCCCGGCGATTGGAGGAACACGTACCTTCGGTGCACGTCGCAAACGCGGGGAGAAGCTCTGGTTGCAGACGAATCCTGCACGCACCCGGATGGTCTACCCTGTGAGACAAGATTGCCTTCTGAGGATTGCACCTGGTGCCAGCTCTACTGATCAACCACGGCCACTTTTGCAACACTCAACCTCTCCTGCCACAATGTCACAAAAATCTGTTTCCTCCAGTGGCCTGGAACCCGAGTCGAAGCGCAGGTCGTTTATCAACAAGCTCTTGTCTCGGAAACTGCTGGGGAGTGGTTCCGCCCTCAACCGCAAACCCAGCTCTTCGCTGGATTTGCCGTCAATTGCCAGTGTGGCGCGCCTGGGCAAACTGAAACCGCGCGGCAACGGCGTCATCATCTTGGACGCCGACAGTTTTGCTGGCGACTCGTCCAGCTACGATTCCGGCGACGAGTCCGAGCCCCAGGATGTGATGCTGAACGCAGGCGACATCAGCTCGATCACGGACGAAAGCGAACTTTACGCTAAACGGAACGAAAAGGTGGACTTCCCCATGTACGCCAACGCCGCCGAGGCCGACGAGGAGCTTCCTTGGGCTGGGTTGACCTACGAGGCGCTTGTGGCCCCCAAGTACGTGCGTACGGCGTGGCGAAGCCCGAAGAGCCCGCGCTTGCTCAGAAACGTGTTTTTGGCCCAGGAGCTCCGCTACAATCCTCACGATGACACCTCCGACATGGAGTCCGACGATGACCCGGATGTGTCGTTGGACGTGGGCAGCATCAACGAGGAGAAGATGCACGCCATGAACCCGAACGAGGTGCTTGTGATGGAGTTCAGCCGCGACGGTAAGTATCTTGCAGTGGCGGGCCGTGACTGCCGCATTACAGTGTGGAAGGTGATTTCGTCGCCTCTTAGCAAGTTGCAGTTCAAGGACGACGAGGCTGCCCGCGGCGACGAGTCGCACGCGAAGAAGAGTAAGGTGTATAACTCTGCACCAGTGTTCCATCGCGAGCCAGTGCGGGTGTTTGAGGGCCACACCTCCTCCATTTTATCGTTGGACTGGAGCAAGAACAACTTTTTAATTTCTGGCAGTATGGACCGCACTGCGCGTCTCTGGAACGTGGATAGACCCGAATGCCTCGAGATATTCAAGCACCTGGACTTTGTCACCACGGTCCAGTTCCATCCCAACGACGACCGCTTCTTTGCCAGTGGCAGTCTTGACAATTACGTGCGGCTCTGGTCCATTCTCGAGTCCAGTGTCACGTACAGCAAGGATCTTGGTGATGTACTTATTACCACGCTTACGTTCACCCCCTATGGTAATCTCTGTTTGGTAGGAGGCTTCAACGGCTCGTTGTTTTTGCTAGAAACAAAGGGTCTCCATTTGGTGGAGCGTCACGAAGTCTCCGAATCGTCCACCTCCACCCCATTCCGCCACAAGAATAACAAAAAGATCACAGGCATTAAAATTTTTGAAAATGAGTCCGCTTCCGATGTAGGCTACGACCAGATTTCAAAGTACAATGTCTTGGTCACCACCAACGATTCGAAGATTAGGTTGGTTGACTTGAGACTAAGGAAAGTCGTGACAAAGTTCAAGGGCAATGAAAATGCGAGCTCCTCCATTGTTGCATCACTCAGTGAGGATTGCCGCTTCATTATTTCCGGGTCAGAAGACCACTGGTGCTACGTGTGGGAAAATAACAACTCGATCATCAACAATAAGTTGCGCATGGCCATGAAAGATATCTACATTGAAGGAAAAAGTCACATCAATAAGAAGCACAAAAAAATTTCCAAATTACTCCACGATAATAAATTATGGAAAAAGTTGAGAATTTTCGAAGATAGCAACGGAGATTTTTATGCTGCAAACGAGAACAACAGTTACACCAGCTTCCATCCACACCATACCAAAGTGAATGTGGCCATATTTGCCCCAGAGAACACGAAGAAACTACTTGAGTTTTCCGACGATATCATCTATGATCTTGTCAAAAGAGGACCAAGATTGGCCAAATCGGGTATTTTCTCTCCGCACAGCAAAAAGTACAATTTCTCACCGGCAACTGGACTAGACCAAGGCCACATCATCATTACTTCTGACGCAACAGGACTTATACGTGTATTCCGCCAGGACTCTGCGTATTACGTGAGAAAAGTTCTTGTGGATATTAGAAAGAGCTGTACCAAGGGAAATTACTCATCACGCGAATGCCCCACAACAGTGTTTTCTAACAGATCTGATTCTTCAACAATCAACCAAAAGTTAATGCGGACTAGGAGTTTCAGCCCACTTACCGACGCCAATCCTTCTATGGTCAAAACAAAAATTGGAAAGCAATTAAAACCATCAATGCAACTGCCCATGTTAACGTCTTCGGCATCTATGCCCAATAACCTACCACGGCTGAAGTCTTCCAAGGCTCTTAGAACTCCAAAAGTCGATGATTCAGCAGGATTGAACTCCCTGGTATCTCATGTGAGTTTACGAAATCTTAACAGAGCGATCGCTAAAGACAATTCACTTTCTTTGAATTACGTTGGAGTTCCGTTGACTTCTCAAGTTAGCAGAACTGATTCGAGCTCTTCATCTGAGTACATTCTTGATTCAGTTAAAAACCGGCAGGCTAATGGTAATGCTGCACCGGAAATCGCTGCAAACCCAATGTTGAAGGGTCATACCGAATCGTACATTCCACCTAATGATTTGGAGGCAGGGCTACAACGAGTCAGCATAAAGAAATCGACTTAAGCGGTTTCCAGGTCGTAGGATTTGAAGCTTGAATTTGTTCGTATTTATATATCACTATATATACGACTTCAGGAATAATCGTGTACACCACTGGCTTCGAATGCTTCTCCGTCGTCTACTATTTCACCTATTCCCGCTGGTGCTCCGTCATTCGCACAAATCTTATTAAAAAGCCCGCCTAACTTCTTGCTGTTAAGTTTAATTCTCAGCATGACCAGTCGTTGAATAGCACCAACCTTTAGAGCGCTCAATAGTTTCACGACGTATACGCAAAGGTCTTTCTCTATAACCCATGCAGTTTGCTCTTTAAGGGCAGCCTTTCTTAATTTGCCTGCGGTTTCCTTTGCTTCCGCTGCGACAGAAGGATCAACGGCTCTATCGTGTTCTTCATCCTCAATATCACTTGAATCGAATGCCGTTCCACCGTAAATATCATTTTCGTCATCTGATTCCTCCGCTGCCGTATCTTCATTCTCGATTTCAAAGTAGTCGTCGTAGTTGACATCATCAAGATCCGTTCGCTCCAACGTAACTTCGCGAATGTTGGCTAACTTCGCTTCCTTGATTAAAAATACATTAAGCAAGGCAGTTTGTATTTCCTCCGACACAGGACCATTAATGAGTGGTCCTAGCTTTTGATCTCCATTGAAAAATTCATCAAAGTTTTGAAATGAGTTTCTTCCTTGAAGTCTTTCATGAAACGTTCTCAATGACACAATTGCATCAACTAAATTTGCAGCGAAGACATTTTCGAGTTTCACAAGTTTTTGCACTAATGCTCTCATTGTCGTGTTGGCCTCGGATGTAACTTCATTGAGCCCACTCAATGAGGCACTAACAGAAACAAAAATTTGAGGAATATTGCGTAACAAATGACAGTAGTCATCCAAATACGTTTCAATATTGATCATTGAAGAAGTTGCATCGTTACTTGCGTATACTAAATCTTCGAGTTTCCAACTTAATGATAATATCACTAAATCAAGGATCGATTTCCAGGATGACTCCATTTGTTCCAGAATTTTCAAGTAGTTGTTAGGCCAAAATTCTATGAGAGATCCAAATTCAACCTTGGACATGAATTTTGACTCTAAAATCTCCAAAAGACTGCTCGAGAAAGTAAGAATGGGCTCAGCAATAAACTTGTTAATATTCATGACCTTTCCGATTTGGCATAGCTTCAGAATAGAAACATCCGCGTTCAAAGCTTTATTGCATAATAATTTTTGATCAGGTGGAACATTCAATTCGTCGTCGCCTTGTTCAAAATCTTCCAAAGGCTCATCATCTTTATTCAAAGAATTGATTGCGTCTGATGCTAGCGATATTACTAGGTCTTCTAGTTTTATCTTTATAGTAGAGTTCATCACAACATGACCAGAGGAATTTTCCCCAGACCCGTCATTATTCAGTAATAATAGAAGAAAGTATTCGTCGAAGACAGTAGTCATTTCTTCGCTTGGCTTATCTAAGCTCGTATAAAAGGTTAATATGGCAATGTGCAATCCATTGTAATCGCCTTCCTTTTCTATATTTGCAAACGACCTCGTTAAAGAGCTGGGGCCAGCGAGGAGTGCATTAGTCAATCTCATAAACACCACAAAAAGGTCAGAAGACTTGCTCAGATAATTTTCGACTTCAGAAAGAGATGACGCTAACGTAGGTAGGACGGTATGTATATCGTCTGACTCGTCCTGGACATCTTGCCTCCTTGTAGGCTTTCTGGTGAGTAGAGATGAAATAGATCCATAAAGCAAACTCAATATGATAAGCTTATCTGTATCATTTGAGAAATCCATTCTCTCCTTCAAAATACTTTCTTGCACATCATCATATTCGTCTCTGTCTTCATTCTCAGCATTGAAGTTCACGGAAGAAAAATCACAAAGAAAAAGGCGCAAGAGCGTGTTCCAAGTGTTTTGGAAATGGTGCAAAGAATATAGCGATTTGAATAAGTCGGAAATCAAAACATCTAGTGATGGAAGAGTTAAATTGACTGAAACCATTGGCCGCTTCAGGCGAATATAAGTGGAGTATGACGCTTTTAGAAATTCCACAAAAGCTTTGTATTGCAAAGTCGTGGATACTTTTAGTTTGCCGTCTTCATCACCAAATTGGTCAGAAACATGAGTAGAAAGAAACATTTTGAATTTTTCCATATCTGCTTTGGACTTACTAACACAGACATTTTCAGCAAACTTGCTCCATTCCTTTTTGGCTCTATCAGAAGATATCAAAGGGCTCTCAGCCAAGAAGAAGCCAAACAGTCCAATATCATGGATATCACATTCATCTAAGAACCCCATCTTCAATAATTCGTTGTAAATACCAAATAGGTGTACTTTGATGCCCATGTGCTTTTCTCGCCACACCATGGAGATGAATTGCTTTTTGAATCGATCTGTGAACTTTCTAAACCCGATTCCCATTGTTTCAGCGCTAGAAGAAGTATGTTTGTAGAGCTTTTGGATGATTATCACAGTTTCTTCTCTGACAGAATCAGTGGGATCCGAGAGTAGCCAGCCAAAGTAGCGCAAATATTTTGCCTGGAAGTAAATAGCTTCGTAAGTGGTCATCAAGTGCCCCAAAGACAGTAAGCATTCGATTCTGATCGAACTATCAACATCACGATAACGGTGAATAAATACACTCAGGAAAATGTCGTCCAAGTACTCAAGAAGCGTTTCGTGCTGGAACTTGAAGCTTTCGATGGTTTCCGTGATGATTTCAATCTTCTTTTGCTGAGCTTTCTGGTTCCGCTTTGTTTTGTTGTTATTTGCATTGTTAAGTTGGCGCCGCTGCTTTTCAAGAGAAATCGATAAGCTGACTGCCTGCTCGCAGATCTGAGACTGAATTGCCAACAACAAAACGGTGGACACAAACCGGAATGGTCGAACGCTGCTGCCAGATAATGCACCTAGCCAAGCTAGAACTGCGATCATCATGGGCGAGGCCAAAGATGAGTCCTCTGAATCATTTTCCTTGTACAAGCAACCCTTCTCGTGAGATATGGACACGATGTGCTCGAAGAATTCTACAACATTCGTGCGAAAGAACCTGAGTGCCTTGTTTTTGGAGATGAATGGGTACTCGTGGTACCTTTGGCGGCCAAAAAACTCTGCGATATCAGCAACAGTAGCGGCGGCAGATTCGCTGTTAATCATATCATGCTCTTGTGCTAAATGGAGACATCCACAGCATCTCAAAACCAAATTGAACAAGTGGGTTATTGCTCCAGACAGATTGGACTCTGCATCTTCCATGTACTGCTCGACCCACTCAAGAGCCAAGTCAGACACTGCCGCCTCGGTGTTCGATAACGCGACATATAAGCTGTTTTCCACAAAGTTAGGGTCTGGATCTGATGTATGGGGTCTCTTGTTCGGCCTAGCCCGCCGAAGAGGCTCTTCAGACGCCGATTCGTACTCTTCGTCGACAAAGTCGCTTTCATCTGAGTCCAGAATCTGCGCTGTGTCGAGTGACCTCTTTTGAGGCTGTCTGGCCGAGCGCCGGATAGCTGAAACCATGGAGATATAGTTGTTGATGTGAACGCGAAGTTTAGACGCGTATTTTGTGCGGTTTGATTGTCAACGAACTCCAGGACACCCACAAACTGGAGAAACAACAGGGTCTAAATAGCAAGAGTTGGGGTTTCCGTCTGGGCGAATATTTGATTCGACAACTGGAAAATTTTCCTTTCCTATGAGGCCAATTTAATTACCACAAACACCTCTAAATAGACATGGACCGGTAATAGACGGACTGCAGATAGTGCAAGGTCCAACTAAAACCCCAGCCAAAGCACGTCTCCCAGCAGGTCAAAATGTTATAGCATGCGCAAAAACCACACCACTCATGTACAACTAATCAGTCGCCATAATCACCACTGTACCTGCCGCTGGCGATTGCACCGTCAGGACACGGGTCGTGTAGATCACAAGTTGGGTCTCCGTCGTGCGCACTAGAAAACACCACGGAAAAAACAAATCCAGCTCACCATTCACAACATACATCATGTCTACGCCTGCAGAAGTCGAGTCCAAGCCGGAAACCCCACAGGTCGAAGACACAGTGATTGCAGATGCCGAAAAAACTGAGCAGCCTGAAGAGACCAAGGAAGCCGAGCCTGTGGATCTCGAGAAGTTGAGAGCGTCATTTCAAGAAAAGGCCAAAACCTACTTGATCGAACAGTCGAGGCACGTGGTGATTCCGTCTTTCTCCAAGTGGTTTGATCTCAATTCAATCCACGCCATCGAAAAAAAGCTGTTCCCTGACTTTTTCCCGCCCAAGACTGGTGAGGATGTGCCCAAGTCGGTGTACAAGACCGCCGAAACCTATCAAAACATGAGAGACTTCATGATCAACACGTACAGAATTAACCCGATCGAGTATTTGACTGTGACGGCAGTCAGGCGTAACTTGGCCGGAGATGTGGCCAGCATCATCCGCATCCACCGTTTCTTGGAGAAATGGGGTTTGATCAACTACCAAATCGACCCCAGAACCAAGCCGTCACTCGTGGGCCCCCAGTTCACCGGACATTTCCAAATCACCTTGGACACACCTAAGGGCTTGGCCCCTTTTGTGCCCGAGGAAGTGACGGTGAAGTCTAGCGAAACTGTTGCAGAAACTCAAGTGGCGGAAACACAACGGCCACAAACCGCTACGCCTGTCAAACAAGAAGAGGAGGACGTCCTGGTGATCCCTCTCAATATGGAAGTCACCCGCAATATTTTTGACGACTCTGTCAGTCTGAAAGAGGCGTCGGCTGTGCTGTACTTTTGCAACGAGACATCGAATGATGTTTCTGACGAGAGGTACCACAGTTTGAAGAGCTCCACCGTGACGGGGAGCAATGTGGGCACGCTGATCATCAGCAAGGAGGTTTTCGAACAGGGGTTGTTCCCACTGAACTTTGTTTCGTCTGATTTTGTCAAATTGGAGAAAAACTTGAAGCAGGCGCACTGGACTCCACAAGAGACACTTTTGCTCTTAGAGGGTGTCGAGATGTATGCCAGTGTCGATACCAACAGTCAGACATTGTTTGTCAACAATAACGGCCAATGGGACCGCATCAGTGAACACGTGGCTTCGAAAACCAGAGAGGAATGTTTGATCAAGTTTTTGCAGTTGCCAATCGAAGACAAGTACTTGCACAAGCTAGTAAAGGCGGACACAGACGCTAGCCGAGATGCTTTCGACAAGGATACCATCGTGCAAGAGGTGGTGCAGAAGTTGATTCAGTCAAACCAAGGTAAAGATGTGTTGGCTACGAATGCCCAAGCCAACTTGCAGGAGTCGGTCGTGGACCAAACCAACTTGATCAACCAGGTGATTCAGTTGACGTTGGAAAAGGTGGATGCGAAGTTGAATATCATCAACCAGCTAGAAGCAGACTTGGTGAAGACAGAAAACTTATTGAACTTACAGCGAAAGCAGGCGTTAATTGAGAGGTGGCTGAATTTCGAGAAGATCAGCCAGTTCAAGCAAACAAATGCACATCCTGAGTTGAATCTGTTGTTGGATGACTTGTTGACCCCCGTGGACATCAGCGAGATCAACAAATCGTTCAACACAATTAATTTAGACAACGACGCCGCGGTTCAAAGTGACGAAATCGACAAGGAGGATGAGTCCATCGCGCCCACCAGCGTGACACAGCCTAAGGCATACCAGTTCTGGTCGGCGTAGGTTCTTTTGGCCCACGCACATTCTTTGTACAATATAGAAAATTAGGAAGCACCGAAGAAGCCGTAGTGCAACAAAAATCCTCTCACGCTAGACTCGCTTTTTACTCAGAGCTGTGGCGACGTTTCCTCCGCCCACAAGCACGTTCCAGTCGCGTCAATTTTGTTCCATAGCAGTGGTGAATATTCGTGCGCACTACAGCACCACTGAGATGGCAAATCACACCATGTGGACCCGAACCGCCGTGTCTCGCTGCAGCCGGCGCTTTGTTGCCTTCAACCAGTTCCAAAAACTAAACCCTCATCCCAAAATCCCAGAGCCCTTTGCCTATCCTCAGGCCCAGCCAAATCCACAGGATGACATTTATGTGTCGATGAGTTCAGGTGTGGACTCATCTGTCACCGCAGCACTCTACGCAAAGAAGTATCCAAACGTTCGAGGCATATATATGGCCAACTGGTCACAAACAGCCAAATGCACTGAGTCCGAATGGAACGACGTACAAAAAGTGTGTGATCAGCTACATATACCATGCGAGCGAGTCAACTTTGAAAAAGAGTACTGGGCCGATGTTTTTACCCCTATGGTCGAGATGTACGAGCAGGGCTTGACACCCAATCCGGATCTTGGCTGCAATAAGTACATCAAGTTTGGCAAAATGATGGAACACTTGTCTCGTCGGTATTCACGCAATCCCACCAACTGGTGGTTGGCCACGGGTCACTATGCCCGGGTAGAGTCGTTAGACGGCATCGCCCGTCTCGTAAAGGCGTACGATGCCAACAAGGATCAGTCGTACTATTTGGCTAGCACGCCTATCGAGGTGTTCCGCAATGTGCTTATGCCTCTAGGTCATTACACCAAGCCGGAGGTTAGGCAGTTGGCTACCGAGTTCAAACTCCACACCGCGACCAAGCCAGACTCCCAGGGGCTTTGTTTTGTTAGTCCCGACCACACGAAGTTCCGGCACTTTTTGGACGAGTATATTCCGCCAAACCCAGGGAATATCATCACCGAAGACGGGAAAGTGTGGGGAACACACCAGGGTCTCTGGCATGCGACCATTGGCCAAAAGCTGGGGGTTTCCATGCCTCAGGGAGACCCGAACTATAGTGGTGTATGGTTTGTGAGCGAAAAACGCCCTGACACCAACGAGTTGGTGATTGTTCGGGGTGGAAACAACGAGAAACTCTATAAGAAAGGCTTGAAGGTAGCACAGTGGGAGTGGTTAGGCAATGGCCGTACCCAGGCGGAGGGAAAAAACCTCCATATCCAATTTCGATCTCTCCAGCAGCCAGTGCCGGTGCAGCTGTTGACGGTTAAGCCCGGAGAAGTTGAATTCCGCCTCTACGAAAAAGAAAGGGCCATGGCTCCGGGCCAAAGCGTGGTACTCTACGATGGACATTACGTGCTTGGGTCGGGGACGCTCATGGAAACTACAGATTAATGATAAAGGACTTAGACTTGTAAATAGAAACATAGTGGAATGCTCGGGTGGGGTCCACTACCGGTTCCACCAAAACACATGTGATGTCGGAAATACCACATTTGAAAAGAGACCTTAAAACTACAGATGCGCATAAAAATATTAATAAATTTCAATAAAACTCAAAAGAGCGTAACGTAAAAAGTGAAACAATGTCCTCCAAACATAGGATTTGAGGGGTGACACTCAGAGTGCCCAAAGAACTAAACCTTTTCATTGGACTAGCCGTGAAACATGAATTACGGCCCAAAGACCTAGAATGCAGTGATGGTGGGGTATAAAGAAGACTTCATCTTATCGCTTTCCTCGTCGTTTGATTCGGAAGCTTGAATCAATTGGGCAATGTACTTGCGCACGAGATCAATCAACTCACGGTGTCTCTTGACAGTTTCATAATCAAACTTGTCGCCAAGCGTCAATTTACTGAGCAAATCAGCGGTGTTGTCGGCGTCAGGAGACTTCTTGGCTTTTGATTCATCATCTGCCGCATCCTTTGCATCCAGAGTAAGTTCCCGAGCGCTTCTTTGGCTGTTGCTGACCCCGCCGAAGTTAGCCGCCACAGGGAAAGATGTATTCGTCTGACCCAACTGTCTTGAAGCGTGGGGGAACGCAGGGGCATAAGCCATATTATGATTTGTGAGAAGGTGATTAGACTCAGGAGTTTTGGACAGGAACTGAGGAAGGGCGGGGTAAAACGGCTGTTGTTGAGGTTGGTGTTGCGGTTGGTACTGTGGCTGTTGGTGGTTAGCCAATCCCTGGTAATGCATGTCAATCAGCGACGACAAGTTGCTGAAAAAGCGTTCCGCTTCGTACAAGTTTGGTTGCGACATGTGTGGTTGCTGGACGTTATAAGGCACATGTTGGTTATTGACAGGGACTTGGTGGTTGTTCAATGCACCCTGGGGATTATTGAACGCCTCCTCCATGTTGTTCAAGCGTGTGTACATATCCAGGTTATACTGAGGTTCGAACTTAGCACGTTTGCCATTGTGTGCAACGCCATAAAACTCATTGAGGATGCCACTAACTAGTGGCATGCTCTGTTGAGAGTATCTGTCCAACAGGCGCTTTTTGGAGTCAGCCGTTGGGGCATGGAGCACAGAGCTGGTTTCAAAAAGCTCTGGGTGGGCCATTTCGTTGCCCAAGGAGGTGAATGCACCATTGTTGATTTCTAACGGTTGGTGATGGCTCACGCTGTTGATGGGGATAAACTCCTTCTTTGATCCCTTCTGTCCCTTCTTCAAATTTTGCTGGTGGTCATCCTCGTGGATCTTGGTGTGCTTCTTCAAGTCCTGAGGACGCTTGAAACTCTTAGGACACAAGTCACAGTGGTATGGCTTTAATGGAACGTGCACCCGCAAGTGCGAGGTGATGTGATCACGCTTGACGGTAGTGGTACCACAGTGGTCCCAGAGACATGTCAAAGAGAGGTTTTTGGAGCACTTGCGGCCCACGTGGTCGTTGCATAAATGGTCGTACATCATCTCTGGCGCATCAAACACGAGCAGACAACCCTGCCATTTGCAGTAGAAGGGGCCGCGCATGTCAGCGTCACGCACCTTGCGGTAGATTTTCTTGGGCTTGCGGCCATCTTCGGCTTTCACCACCTTTTTAGCCTGCGCCGTCTCGAGCGGCTGCACCACGTATGGTTCGGGGGCTGGCATGGCAAATGGCTGGGCCATAAACAGGGGGAGATCGTATTTTTGGTGGTTTGGGGCCAAGTGAGGCGAGCTTTCGGCGGTGGCGTCGCTTTTAGCCAACGGCGAGCTGGACGACGACTGCGACGTGAAGGAGGTCAGAGGCGAGCCACCCGCCTGCGTGGCAGGCGAGTTGGAAGACACCACATCGGAAACAGCGTCAAGGTCAAACTCGAGCTCCGAGTCCATCACTCGTTCCGAGGTGGCGTTGAGGTATGTCACGGGATGTAAGTAGTTCATCGAAACGTGGGCAATTTTAGGCTGCTGTAAACTCTTTTCGGGGGTCAGGGTGACGATGGGCGGCTCTTGGGGAAAAGTGTTCTCAGAGGAGATATCGGGAGCACTGCAAACAGGGGAAGAAGCAGCACCGGGCGGAATGTGTTGAAATGTAACCGAAGTCTGGGTTTCGAGGGAAACTAAATGGTTGATAAAGAAGAGACACTGAAGCAGAGAAGGTTTACAGATTACGGTGGACAAAGCCCTGGGGTCATTCGCGCCAAGAGTTAGGCGCCAAGATTCCTGCACCCGCAAGGATCCGTTTTTCTTGACATTGTCCGCAGCCGCTCTTGTACACACCTGGTGTCAGCCGAAAAAGAAACCCACGACACATAGCACTGGTGCAGGCGTACATATGGGAGCATGTTTGATTTGGCAGTTCATTGTGGCGCCCGGGGTGAGCCGAACGGGTCCGGGAGAAGGCGGCGGGTGGCGCTATCGCCAAAAAATTATGCCTTCAGCCAGATTCGAACTGACGATCTCCTCATTACTAGTGAGGTGCCTTACCAACTTGGCCATAAAG
>JANIJR010000039.1:0-84463 GCA_030557995.1 Clavispora vitiphila
GTAGTAGTAGTAGTAGTAGTAGTAGTAGTAGTAGTAGTAGTAGTAGTAGTAGTAGTAGTAGTAGTAGTAGTAGGAAACACCTTCAATGAGCACCCTAGACAAGCTTCTCCGCAATCCACCATACTCTACGCCCTCCTCAGCACCTACATCGCGTCTCATTCTCTACCTACTCTCTGCAGAGTCTACACCAAGTCAGTATCACGTGTATTTCTATGTTTGTGTTCTCTTCAACTCCTGTCTCAACTTCTCACTGAAGCCGTCGTTGGCATCGTCGTCATCCCAATCTTCCTCCCAGAGGTTGGCCGCGTTCAACGCGGGGTTTGCCTCGCTGGACCAATGGGAGTCTTCGGGAAAATCCTCAAACTCGTCGTCTTCCTCCAAGGTCTTGATGATTTTTTCTTCTTTGTCGGACATGGTGGCAATAGTAGAGAGAGTGGTGAGCGTTGATGTCGCGGTGGGGCGGCCGTGCAGGACGGAAGGACGGAAACAAGAGAGGGAAGAAGAAAGGGGAGAAGAGAGGGAAGAGAAAAGAGAGAAAAGAGAGGGAAGAAGGGAAGAAGGAAAGAGAGGGAAGAGAAAAGAGAGGGAAGAAGGAAAAGACGGGGAAAAAGAGAAAAGGGAAAAGAAAAGAAAATAAAGGCGAGACACGGTGCCCGGTTGGAGTGCGCGCAACCGAGATCCAAGTGGATCCCAACTACAGACTACACCAGCCAAAGAGAGGAAAACGCACCGGGAAGTTTTTTACATGCAGCCCACGTCCGCAAAAACCGCAACCACGGCAACCACCGCAACTGCAACCACCGCAACTGCAACCACCGCAACTGCAACTGCAACTGCAACTGCAACTGCAACTGCAACTGCAACTGCAACTGCCCATCTCCATCACGTGCCGTCCTCCGCGCTCCCACGTGAGCAAAAACTTTCCCATCTCAAGATTCTGATCCACTACATACCCAATCATACCATGAAGGAGGTGGTTGTCGACGAGGCGCCCAAGTGCATCAAGGGACTCGAGTTCTCGGCTTTGTCGGCGCGCGACATTGTCGCCCAGTCCGAGGTCGAGGTCACCACCAGAGACTTGTACGACTTGGAAAAAGGCCGAAGCGTTCGCGAAGGCGGCGCTTTGGACACAAAAATGGGTACCTCCACCAACGCGGTCGAGTGCTCCACCTGCCACGGCAACTTGGCGTCGTGCCACGGCCATTTCGGCCATGTGAGATTGGCGCTCCCGGTCTTCCACGTGGGCTACTTCAAGGCCATCATTCTGGTGCTCCAGTGCATCTGCAAAAACTGTGCTGCGGTGCTCTTGGACGAGCCCACCAAGCGGGCGTTTTTGCAGGACTTGCGCAGACCCAACATCGACAACTTGCGCCGCATGAAGATCCTCAAGAAGGTGGTGGAGCAGTGCAAGAAGCAAAGACGGTGTTTGCAGTGCCACCACGTGAACGGAGTGGTGAAGAAGGCGGCCTCGGGTGCGGGCCCGGCGGCGTTGAAGATCTTGCACGACACCTTCCGCTACATCGGAAAAAAGCCCACGCCGGAAAAGGAAGCGTGGGACCGCGAGTTTGACGAGGTGTTTCTGCGCAACCCAGAGCTCGAGAAATTCGCCAAGCGGGTGCACGAGGACTTGAATCCGCTCAAGGTGTTGAATTTGTTCCGCCAGATCACGCCGCAGGACTGCGAGCTCTTTGGTATCGACGCGGCACGCGGGGGAAGACCGGAAATGTACATCTGGCGCTACTTGCCGGCGCCGCCCGTTTGCATCCGGCCCTCGGTGATGATGGACGCGCAGTCGAACGAAGACGACTTGACGGTGAAGTTGACCGAAATCGTGTGGACCTCGTCTCTCATCAAGGCCGGTATCGAAAAGGGTATTTCCATCAACAACATGATGGAACAATGGGACTACTTGCAATTGTCTGTGGCCATGTACATCAACTCGGACTCGGCCAACCCGGCGTTGCTTCCGGGCGGAATGGGCGGCGGAAGTGGCTCCAAAAGCAGCAAGCCTATCCGTGGTTTCTGCCAGAGATTGAAGGGTAAGCAAGGTCGGTTCAGAGGTAACTTGTCGGGCAAAAGAGTGGACTTTTCCGGCAGAACCGTCATTTCCCCCGATCCGAACTTGCGTATCGACGAGGTTGCCGTTCCGGACCGGGTGGCAAAGATCTTGACCTACCCAGAAAAGTGCACTCGGTACAACAGACAAAAGCTTCAAAAGTTGATTTTGAACGGTCCATCGGTGCACCCGGGCGCGAACTACTTGATGAAACAGAACGAGGCCGCAAAGAGAAACTTGAAGTTTGGTGATCGTGTCAAACTTGCCAAAACTTTGCGAATCGGAGATGTGGTGGAGAGACACATTGAGGACGGCGATGTCGTTCTTTTCAACAGACAACCTTCTTTACACAGATTGTCGATTTTGTCCCATTATGCCAAGATCCGTCCTTGGAGAACCTTCCGTCTTAACGAGTGTGTGTGTACGCCATACAATGCCGATTTTGACGGAGACGAAATGAACTTGCATGTGCCCCAAACAGAAGAGGCCAGGGCAGAAGCCATCAACTTGATGGGTGTGAAAAACAACTTGTTGACTCCGAAGTCCGGTGAGCCAATCATCGCCGCTACCCAGGATTTCATCACTGGCTCGTACTTGATCTCGCATAAGGACTCGTTTTTCGACAGAGCAACGTTGGTGCAGTTGTTGTCGATGATGTCCGACGCTGATATGCAGTTTGACATTCCTCCGCCATCGGTGTTTAAGCCGGTGATGTTGTGGACCGGAAAACAGGTGTTTTCTATGCTTATCAAGCCCAACAAGCACTCCAATGTGGTTATCAATGTGGATGCGAAAAACAAGACTTTCATTGCGCCCCCAAAGCCTTGGCCTAACGAGATGTCGCCAAACGATGGTTTTGTCATCATCCGTGGCTCCAACATATTGTCTGGTGTAATGGATAAGTCGACTTTGGGTGACGGTAAGAAGCATTCCGTGTTTTACACGATTTTGCGTGACTACGGCCCGGATGAAGCCGCAAAGGCGATGAACAGAATGGCCAAGCTTTGTGCAAGATACTTGGGTAACAGAGGTTTCTCCATCGGTATCAACGATGTCACTCCCGGTGCAGACTTGAAGGCAAAGAAGGAAAGCATGGTCGAGGCCGCCTACGCCAAGTGTGACGAGTTGATTCATTTGTTCACCAGTGGAAAGTTGGAAACCCAGCCTGGTTGTAATGAGGAGCAGACGTTGGAAGCTAAAATTGGTGGTTTGCTTTCCAAGGTCAGAGAAGAAGTGGGTGAGGTCTGTATTCGTGAGCTCGACTCTCTCAATGCTCCGTTGATCATGGCAACCTGTGGTTCTAAGGGTTCTACTTTGAACGTGTCGCAGATGGTGGCCGTTGTCGGTCAGCAAATTATTTCTGGTAATCGTGTTCCTGATGGTTTCCAGGACAGATCGTTGCCTCATTTCACTAAGAGATCCAAGACCCCGCAGTCGAAGGGTTTCGTGAGAAACTCTTTCTTTAGCGGTTTGTCGCCTCCAGAGTTCTTGTTTCACGCCATTTCTGGTAGAGAAGGTTTGGTTGATACTGCGGTTAAGACCGCCGAGACAGGATACATGTCGAGACGTCTTATGAAATCGCTTGAAGATTTATCTTCGCTGTACGACTGTACCGTTAGAAATTCTTCTAATGGTATTGTTCAATTTACTTACGGTGGTGACGGTTTGGATCCTTTGGACATGGAAGGTGACGCTCAACCGGTTAACTTCAACAGACAATGGGACCACTCTTACAATATCACCTTCGACAAAAACGCGGAATGCTTGCTTCCTTTCCAAATCATGGATGTGGTCAACTCGATTTTGGTGCCTTTGGAAGAAAAGTTGATCAGATACGACAACTTGGGTAATGTTCTTGACGGCGAAATTGGAGACCGTATCGAGTTCATTGACCAGAAGGATGCAGAGCGCTCGTTCTACAAATCCATTCGCGATTTCATGTTTAAGAAGGCTACCAAACTTGCCAAGCTTAGACAAGAAAGAGAATTGAGACCTTTCCTCACCAAGCTTGAAGAAGATGATGTCGATATGATGATCGACGAAGACCCCGTGAAGCTTAACACCATCAATCAATTGATGAAGATCACCTCCAAATGTGTGGAGGCTTTCTTACAACAGTGTCTCTACAAGTATACCAGAGCGAAGGTTGAACCGGGAACCGCTGTGGGTGCCATCGGTGCTCACTCTATTGGTGAGCCAGGTACTCAGATGACGTTGAAGACTTTCCACTTTGCTGGTGTCGCTTCTATGAACGTCACTTTGGGTGTTCCCCGTATTAAGGAAATTATCAACGCCGCTAAGGTCATCTCCACGCCAATCATCAACACTGTTTTGGTTAACGATGAAGATGAGGTTGCTGCTCGTGTGGTGAAGGGAAGAATCGAGAAAACATTGTTACGTGATGTCGCGTTCTTTGTTGAAGATGTGTACAAGAACGACATGGCATACTTGTCGATCAAGATAGACTTGAAGACGATTGAAAAGTTGCAGTTGGAGTTGACTTTGGACAATATTCGCCAGGCCGTGGCCAATGCGCCTAAGCTCAAGATCTTGAACAATGAGGTCTCTGTGTACGGAAAGGACCGAATCAATGTGTTGGTGACTTTGCGTGAATCCAAATCCGAGTCGTTGGCACGCACTGCCGCCTCCGACTACAAGTTTTCCGACACAAACAATTCCTTGTTCTTCCGGATGCAACACTTGAAGCGTGCATTGCCCGATGTGGTGATCAAGGGTCTCCCTAACATTTCTCGTGCTGTGATTAACATCAAGGACGACAGCAAGAAGGAATTGTTGGTTGAAGGTTACGGCTTGAAGGATGTAATGAGCACCGACGGTATTGTCGGCACAAAAACCTGCACTAACCACGTTCTCGAAATTTACGAGGTTTTGGGTATTGAAGCAGCCAGAGCTTCCATCATCGGCGAAATCGACTACACCATGAGTAAGCACGGTATGAGTGTGGATCCTCGTCACATCCAGTTGTTGGGAGATGTGATGACTTACAAGGGTGAGGTTTTGGGTATCACCCGTTTTGGTTTGAGTAAGATGAGAGACTCGGTGTTGCAGTTGGCGTCGTTCGAAAAGACAACCGACCACTTGTTTGACGCGGCGTTCTTCATGAAGAACGACAAGATCGAGGGTGTGTCGGAGTGTATTATTTTGGGCCAAACCATGAGCATTGGTACCGGTGCATTCAAATTGGTCAAGACCTCGCACTTTGACGACAAGCACTTGAGACCTAAGCCTTGCTTGTTTGAGAGCTTGTGCGAGGTTCCTGCGATGGCATAAACGGATGGCAGTTGGTAGGCAGGAAATTGTCTTTGACCACCGTCACCTTGGGAAAGGTATAAATATTGTATTTACTAATTTACTGGAATATCGTCTTTATCTGTATGTGTTTCTGTGCACCGCCTACTAAGGTAGTGCGACACCCATCACATCACCTAAACAAGGCTACTATTTACCCTCTACAACAGCCAGCGACTCATAAGACCATGACCGACTCGCTGTATTCCTACGTCCATTTCACCCATCCAAACCAGTCGGTTTTCATGGAGAACTGGAAAGATTTCTCTATTCCCTACGACGATATTGACGTGACCCGATTGTTCGATGCAACCGCCAACATTTTCCCCCAATTTTTGCTTGACGACGAAGAGGATGGGGCGATTCCCCTCAATTCTTCGATTTTTGGTGCGAAGGTGTCCAAAAACCGCAGTGCTCTTCAAAAAACCGTATGGTCCGACTTGAATTTAGACCCGCTTCGAGCCGATTCCATCACTCCCAAACTTCCGGATAAAACTATATTGAAATCGCTTCACTTTGGAGAAACTGACGCCCCTGATGTGAGTCTCAGTGATTTTCTTTCTAATGGCTACAACTCCGAATCGTTTATGTTCAACCCAGACCAATCTGTGGCTAACATTTCTCATGACGATATTTGGCTTCATACCACATCTGAGTTCGGAGTCAACCACACCTTCAGCAACATAAAACCTCGCTCAAATAGTACCACACATGCGCCCAATACGGCACCTGTCCTGACTCCAAAACCAGGACGCACTCGTCAGCCATCTCATGACAAGCTACAAACCCCCATCACTAGAATTCTTCGATAAAGCCACTTGAATTTTACGGCTTATTCTTTGATTGATGTGGACGCCGGTCGTCCATTTGTCCCTATTAATATACAATAATATACACAACTCCCGGTGCCATAGCTCACAGGCAAAGATCTGCCTATTCGGCCAATAATGTAATCTTGTCCTGGTCAATGTCACTACGCAACAGCATAAGCTTTACTTGTCGGACATGCGCCTTGGCACTTCTTCTTTGAAGGCGGACCATACTGAGCACAAAAGTTGCCAACACCTTCAATGTCAACTTTCCATCTCTGCGGCTACGCATTTCTGCGTAATCTGGATATACGCCGCATTGAGCAAGTTTGACAATATCATTCTTGATGAGCTGGTTGGAGTTTTTGATCGAAGACATAATAAACGAGTTCATCAATGCCAAGTCGTTCGACCGCATGTTGAGATCAAAGAGCTTTGCCTTGAAGTACTGAACCTCATTGCGCAAAAGCCTTCTTTCCACATCTTCCTTGCCGCTGAGATTTGTGTTGGCAAGCTTTCTGTTGAGGATGTCAATCTGGTGCTGCAACTGGGCATTAGCCTTCTTAGCCTTTAACGCATCGTCCACGGTCTTGAAAGAGTTTTTGTACTCTTGAAGGTCCATCTCGTTGATTTTGCCCGCGAGCTTTGCACAATGCTGCTTAGTTTTGCCTAACTCCTGGGACAAAGTCTGCGATCTAGATTCCAACCGTGATTTTTCCGACTGAAGGAGCCGCGCCTCGGACTCTAGGGTTTCCACAGAGTCCTCTAGTCTTGCTTTCTCCTCCTGTGCTCGCGTCAACTTGAGGTTCAAGTCGTGGATTTTTGTCCGGTACTCTTCCAGAAGAGAATCTGATTTCTTCATACTCTCCATGGCCGCAATACGGTCAGATAACTCCCTGTTAAGACGACGTGACTCCTCTAACCGGGTATTTTCTTCTTCGAGTCTGTTCAACTTGGCTTGTAAGTCTTTGATTTTGATGCGGTACTCCTCTTCAACGCGAAGTGGGATCTGCTGGTTGACCCTCTCCATGCTCTCCAACTTGTCGGATAAATCTCTATTCAAGTTGTTTGCCTCCTCTAATTGGCTTTCGAGCAAAGTCACAATCGCAGAAGAGCCGTTGGTGCGGGAAGCAAAGCGATCGCGATCAATAAGCACTTCGAGCTTCGTGCGGTAGAACCGAATTTGGTCCTCTAAATCTGACTGCAACCTCTCGTTTTCTGTGCGCAAAGTACGAAGTTGGTACTCGTAATCTGTCTTTAACTTGAGAGGATCTTCAAAGGCTCTAGAGCTCTGTTCTCGGTTAAGATCGCGAATTCGCGATTCCAATGCCTCTACCACTGCATCCTTGTCCTTCACCACGGACTCGAGCTTGGCGTTCCGCTTCTCGTTCTCTTTCAACTTTATCTGCGCATCATCTAATTCCATTTGCAACCGGCTGCGGTCACGGAGGAGGCGCTGGTAGTCTGTGTCCAGCATAGTACCACTAGCCTTTGTTTCCAATTCACGCTCCAACTTGCGGATCTGAAGGTTTAACGTTTCGATTTGCGCTTCCATGCGGCGCCGCTCGGTGTCTTCCTTGCGCTTGTGCAACGACTCGAGCTCGTATAACGCGGACTCGTTGTATTTCTGCGACTCCATTAGCTCGGCGCGTTTAAGGCGGGTACGGAGCAGTTCGATTTCTTTCAAGAGTTCTGTGTCTCTGTCGTCACTGAGTCTTTCCTTCTCGCGATAAGTTTCAAGCTCTGCCTCAGCACTTTCGACCGCATCCTGAAGAAGATTGTACTCACGCTCGTAGAAATCAAGCTTGTCCTGGAGCTGAGCAAGTTCATCGCGCAACTTGGCCACTCGACTGGCATCGGTGTTGACGGTGTAAAGATCGTCCTGGAGCCGCGATATTTCATCCTTCAACTCACGGTTTTTTTGCGCAAGAGATTCTTCGCGAGCCCGCAGACTTTCTAGCTGGTCTCTGTAGTGTTTGAGCGTCGACTCCAGGCCAAACGCCGATGTGCGTTCTTCCATGAGCGAGCGAACTTGGCTACGCAACTCGTACTCGTCCTTGTCCTTTTCCTTGATTTCGCGTTGAAGCGTCTCCACTTTCAGTTGCAACCGGCGGATTTCTGCATCCTGGTGCTCTGTATCGATTGTGTTTTGTGCTTCGACTCGAGCCAATTTAGCCTTGAGTTCCCGAGCCTCGCGCCTGGCGTCCTCAACTTTGCCCGAATCGTTTTGGCGCCCACTTTTGTATTGCTCGTGTTGTGCTCGGAGCTGAGCAATCTCTTCTTCGTTCTTTTGTGCTTCTACACGAGCAGTGCGAAGATTTGACTCTAGCACATCGCACTCGCGCTCTGTCTGGTCTAACTCCGTAGTGAGCGCCCGAAGTTTGCGCTCCAATGTGGCCGTAGCGTCGTTTGGAGACAGAATCCGGGTAGCATTATTAAGTTGTGCCTTCAAGTCGTTATTCTCTTTTTGAAGTGAGAGAAGGTCCGGATCATCTCGGGCGGCGTCCTCAAGGCGGCGTCGGAGAGTTTGATTTTCTGCCTGGAGCGACTCCAACTTTTGAAGAATGTCTGCTGGCACTGCCGGAGTTTCCTGGAGCTCCTCTACTTTGCGGTGAAGAAGCTGCAACTCGTGCTCCAAGTGTCGTGCCTCATCCTCTTTTTCATTTAACGACTTGCGGTACGCCCTGATGGTGGCATCGGCCGAGTCGGACTGTTTCTCTGCCTGCTTTGGCTGTTTCTGGTCTTCTTTCTCACCCTGGAGCCGCGCGAGTCTCTGCTTCAACTCCACGTTTTCGTACGCCATGTCGCGGGCCTCTTGTGGTGTTTGCTTGAGGAACTTGGTCAAGGTAGCGACCTCTATCTTAAGACTGTAGTTTTCTGCCTCTAGATTGTGGTTTTCCCGCTGGAGGTCCTGAATGGAGCTGGAACCGTCAATGATTCCAGGTTTTTGTTTTGGTTGTATGCGGGGAACCTCTTGCTCCTCTGCTAAGGACTCGAGGTCGTGGTCGGAATCGAATGTGGAGTCAAAAGTGGCATTGGTGACTTTCTCTGTGTTGAGGGCCATTCGGGGCGAGGAGCGAATAGTTTGCTGGTTTTGGGCACTGCGACGCTTTCCGATCGGAGTGAACTCGAGTTTGGACCCGAGTTTGGGTGTGCCCACCAAGTTGGAGATGCTGAACATGGTAAACAAAGGTGTTTGTGTTTTCGATTCGCGTTAACCGCGTTGATGGTTGTGCAGGAGAGATGGGATTGGGAAGATTGGGATAGAGGCTCGATTGGTCGCTCGATTGGTCGTTCGATTGTTGATTTGATGGGTTCAGCAGCTTTGGCGGCCTTGGTGCTTTGGGATACCAGAACTCTGGTTAAACTATTTCGTGTAGGGGATATTTTGCTGATTCTTTGACACTAGTATGGAGTGCGAGTATAGCATATAAGGTGCGGGTTGAGGATTCAGAGGGCGACTAGTGTGTATTTCTATTCCCGTCCGTAGCACAGTAGAGCCGTAGAGATACCTGAGTATCAAACATTCCAATTTTTTGCTGCTTCTGCTTGATCCATACGGGCTTAGAATTAAATTCTGACAATGATTTGTGTGTGGGTTTTCGCCATTCGATATCTCAATAATGCGGCTTCGCGCCTTCTAGTACACTAGGTTGGATTCTTCAACAGATTTTTTCTATTTTATGAACTTCAACATTTTTTTTATATTTTTTTTTCTAATATTTTGAAGCTTTCGGCTTTTATTGTATTTTGTTTTGTGACAATGTGGTGGTCTGTGGCACAATCTCAAGATACCGCATACCCACGACCAGTTCGCTTCTTGTCAGACTACTCGAGTGAACTTCAACACTTGAATGTTCTTTTGTAATTTTTGGATCCTGGATTTTTTTTTCATAATGGATCATTTCGACGGTTTCCAGCCAGATAGAGTTTTCTTTGTCTTTGGTGGCTAGTTTGTGGTTTTGATTTTGTGGCTTCTGTTATTTAATAACACTTTATAATAAGGAGTTTCTCATTCCCAGACCATTACTATATGGTTTAGTTGTTTCGTGCTCCTATAATACATTTCAGTGCAGTCACACGCTTGTGATACTTAAAGAACACTTCTCGGCTTAAAACCTTGCACTCTAGTCAAATATATCCTGTGATGAAATTTGTCGATTACCAACTTTTGACGCTTTCAAGCTAAATGACTGTACGGTTGTTTTTGGTGTACTTCTGGTATTGTGGTCTTGTACTTATGACAGCTATATCATTAGTACAGATTGCCGCTACGTGGATCACTCCCCCTCAAGACCCACACTTGACACAGTTGAATACGGCTCTGTTATTAAAGCTTAGTAAAGCATTCTATCACACTAAATCTTCCATCTGTTCTATGTTTCTGCAAGTGAAAAGATTTTCACAACCAGATTTTTTCAAGCTGTATCTTCTCTTGTGCTGTAATCGTTTTTCAGGTGGTCCTGGAGCCTCACTTTGCAGGTTTGTGGTTCATAAGTAACATCGCACCTTTGGTTATGCGCCATCATCACCTGAACGTTTCTTTTCTACTATGAATGATTTCGAAATTGTCGTTTATCAATCATCGTTGCAGCTGCCTGGCTTTAGTCGCCGTTGAAGGTGGTGTTCTCTAGTAGTTCTGTGCTCTTGAGCTTTTCCGTTTTTGCATCTTGCCGCCGCGCAGGCTGAAGCATGTTTCACCGGGTTTGGGCTGTCTCTAGGTCGAGCTCAATCTTCTGCAGCCTAGCCTGCCGCGTCCAGTGGCCGTATTACCTGCACTTTTATTGTACTGTCTATATGTGAGGCTCCAAAGCACCATCGTCCCACTCGTCCGTCTACTCAATCTGGCCAATTGCCAGCTTGAACGCCTCCAACGCCGCCAAGGCCTTGCCCGAAACGATGGCCTCGCGTGCCAACTCCACGCCCGCTTTCCACGAGTCGGTCAAGCCCGCCACCACCGCGACTGCAGCGGCGTTCATGGTGATGTAATCCACCAACGGGTGGTTGGCGCCCGCACGCACCACGTACTCGGGCGCGTCCTGGCGCAAGATGTGGAGCAAGACCGCGGCGTTCTCCGCGGGGGTGCCGGACCGCACCGCGGCCAACGAGTGCTCCGGCAAGCCAAAGTCGCGTGGCGCCATGGTCATGCGCGAGATGTCGCCTGTGCTGTCCACCACCCAGCACTTGGTCAGACCGGTGGGCGATATCTCGTCGAGACCAATCTCGCCAAACACCACCATGGTGCGCTCGTGGGCGGCGGATTTTTTCGCCAACGCCGCTGCCGCTTCAGCATACGCCTCGCCCAATTTTTCCGAGTAAACGCCCAAGATCCGCGCCCGGAGCGGGATCGGGTTCATGAGCGGCCCCAAGATGTTGAACACGGTTGGGATCCCCAATTGCGCACGCACCGGCGCCACTTTGGCCATGCCCGGGTGGAATGCGGGCGCGAACAAAAAGCAAAAGTCCAGCGCCTTGACGATCGCGGGCGCGGTGTCCTTGTTGACGGCGCTCAAGTCGACCCCGAGCGACTTCAACAAATCGCCCGACCCGGACGTCAGCGTCGACGCCTTGCCGCCGTGTTTGCAAACTTTGACTCCCATTCCTGCAGCGACAATAGCCGCCGAGGTCGAGACGTTGAATGTGTTCTGGCCGTCTCCTCCAGTGCCCACAATGTCCACGTATCCGGCGGGGTCCACTGATTCGGGCGCAATCACGTCGGAGAATTCCAAAACGGTCGCAACGGCAGCGGCAATGTACTCGGGCTCGTGGTCCAAGCCGCGCATTCTGAGCGCGGTGAGAAACGCTGCGGTTTGGATATCCGAGGGAATTCCTTTGAAGATGGACCGGAGAACAGTGGCGAGGTCGTTCGGTGTGAGGTTGGGCGGCTCAAGAAAGAGCAGTTTGATGTACGGCGTGAGCACGTTTGAAGTCATTTGTGTAGCGGTGGTGGTAGTGGTGGTGGTGGTAGTAGTAGTAGTAGCAGTGAGGTTAGTCATATCGCGATCCATCTGCAGGGTGGGGTTGGGTTTGTTTTTCTGGGGTTTTTGGGATTTATGTGGATGGCTCAGGTATTCTGCGGAGTCATGTCCTGTGGTTTGTATTTTGTATGTGGTTTGGTGGTTTGCGGTCGCTGTAGAATTCACGGGGCTCTCAGTTTATTGTGCGTTGCTGAAGTGGGAAGCCGAAAGAATGACTGCGAATCGCTTGAATCATATCCGATGCGTTATTCTTTTTACTCATCATGAACAATCTCTTTTAACCTATAGTTACTAGAGTCTCTGGGTTTAATGGCGTTGATCCGCCGATATTAGCCTTGATGCCTAATTTTACCATTCGCAGTAAGGAATTCGCAGTAAATAATTCGGTAAAGAATTCGGTAAAGAATTCGGTGAAGAATTCGCAGTAAAGAATTCGCAGTAAAGAATTCAGTAAGGAACTCGCTAAAAAATTCAGTACAACTGGTAAACCCGAAGGTATACCTCTGGACCAGTTGGTATAGATATTCAAACTACACACTTCAAGACTCCATACTATTGCAACCTTTAGTGCGGTCTCCGTCTTGTGTACCACATCTGCTAAAGTACATAACCAATACATTAAATTTCTAGTAACTATAATGCTTCACCAACTATCGCTTACGCCACACTCACCTCCACCTCCATCTCCTTATCCACGTCAATGTATGAGTCGCACATGCACCACACACTCAATTTATGGGTACCAGGTGTCGGAACTGTAAATTGCATTGTCACCAGCTGCGTCTCGTGCGCCACGGTAACCTTCTTGATCGCATACAACTGGCGGGTGGCCGCATCTCCAATAACAAGCCACCATCCCTCTTGTTTTGCAAACGGAAACCGTGCCGTCTCCACTGCTAAGTCCTCCATTTCCTCATCGCGCTCAATGGTGATGGTGATGTCCTTCGGTTCTCCCGCGCGTACTTCCTCCTCCACATCAAGCTCGTACAGAATATCGATGTTCGGATATTTGTTGACAAAGTTGGCCACATCGTTAAGCTTTTCCATTGGCAACTGCAACACATCATCACGCTCGTCGTCCTCCAACGACATAACGTCATACACCGACTCCACGGCATACTTTTTGGCCCGCACAAGGGTCTGTTCCGTTGAGTGCGGCAACTGCCGAAGCGGACTGTCACTATTCCACATGCCTTGGACAATCATTTGCGAAAGGTCCATCGCCTGCAACGCGTTCAAATGGCCCTCTGCTGAGAGTGTGTCGGTACACGCATTCACAAGAGGAAGAACTTTTTCAAGGACCGTGCGCTGGTCCGTCACCAACTCGCTGCCCACGGGCAACCGCGATAAGTGCGCCTGCAAAAGCAAAAATGCTTTGGCCTGTGGCAGCCCGATATCGCTGTCTGGAGATAATTTAAGTGGCACGGAGGAACTAAGTCGAGTGAGTACCAGTAAGTCATCCGGGTAGACCGGCAAAAGGTCAAAGTCAGGAGCCGAAGTCACAGCCGATATAATGCCACGCAATCTGTCCTTGCTGGATAATGCTCCAAATGCTTTCACGGCGCCAGGAGAAACATTGTAGTGTGACGCAATCATGGCGCCATTCAAGGGCGAGATCACTTCGTCCTCCTCCTCTTCTTCTTCTTCTCCCTCTTCTTGTTCATCTTCCTCATCCTGGCCCACTTCTATCAAACCGTCTTCAGACAAAGTCTCCAACGTGGATTCTACTAGCTCCGAGAGAAACTCCGACAACCCAATGTGAGAAACATCGCTAAGACCATAGAAGCTGGAGTTTTGCGCCAATCTCCGGTAGAACAATGTATACGTGAGCCAGTCAACGCAGTCTTGCTTACCGCGGAAAGTACCCGCGGCGATTTCGTGCAAGAAAGGCGCGGCAAGCTGAGCGTCAAGCGAGCTCTCCACGGGCATTGGCGCAGCAAGAAACCGCAGATAGTACGGCACTTGCGGAGCTGCGGCGTGGATCACCACCTTGCCCAAGCGACAGCAGCCAACCATCTCCAACACTTCTGCAAGGTAGTATGCCCCCGGCAGCGTCAACTCAGCACGCAGTGTTCCAAGTACCATGACATCGCGCGCAGCAGGCGCATATGCTGCGGTGGCGAGCACCGCAACGAGAGTGCGGAGTTTGCCTGCAATTAGTTGGCGCTCGAGGCCCACGCGGTCGGCCAGAGTCAAATTCTCGTGGAACACCGCCACCGATGAACTTTCGGCCCCAGCTGCAGCCAACTCCGCCACGAATTCCAATGCCACCTTTTGCGAAGGCACGAACACCACGCACTGAGAACTGGCGCGCGCAAACTCGACCGCGTCCTCGTGTGCATCAGCCAAATCTGTGTAGGGCTGGACCCGGATCTCTGTAGGGGGGTCAATGCGCTCGCTCACGGCAAAATTGTAGGTGTGCTCACGAGGACACCCGAGCCACTCAGCCACTTCGCGCGCGTACAACATTGGCGCGCCCAACGCCACGAGCCGCGCGGGTGGTAAGTGTCCCGCCATAAGCCTGAGCCGCGAGAGCACCACCTCATACGCCGCGTTAGCTCCCACCGTGTGCACGTCGTCTGCCACCACTAACCCCAAGTCATGAAGAGCACGACGCAGGCGCCAACGGCGCGTGACGGCCTCAAACTGCTGTGGAGTGGCAAGCACAAGATGGCTCCGGGCCACAATGCGCGCGTCCGACGCCACGTCGCCCGTGAGGTGTGCCACCACTTTGGGCGGGTCAGTGAGCGTGGAAAAGGTGGCACTCCACTCGCGCGCGCGAGCATGCACAAGCGTCTGCGATGGCTGGAGGTATACCGCACGCTGCTTGTTCTGGCGCCAGCATCCGAGAATCGCCAATTGCGCACACAACGTCTTGCCTGTTCCCTTGGACGCTCCGATAAATACATTTTCGTTTGTGTCCCAAAGCGAAGCAAAACACTGTGTCTGGATCCGGTTGAGGTAGGTGGCCCCAAGGTCCACTGCCATGTCGAGCGACTCAACCTTCACCCGCTGCATATCGAGCATCTCTGTTGGGGCGGCCGGGCGCTTGGGAAGGCGCATTCCGTACATGAGTGCGGGGGCGCGCCAGCTGGAGTGGAGCCACCGGTCGCTGGTCACCGCCACGAAAAGCGCCGGCGCGGGAGGCAGCGTTACTGGCACCACGCAGTCCACCACGTACTCGCGGCCCACAGTTTGCGCCGTGACCGCCACAGCGTCGTCGTACAAGATCGAGTCGCCGTTGCCGTCCTCCACGGTAAGAAGAAACCGCTCAGTGCGACCATGCACGCGATTGTTCCACACCCACCGTGGTGTGAGCCTCACCAGCACCCGCACTAACTCGGGCGTCACTGGATACGCGTGCGCCTCGACCTCAAACCGCGGGTATTGCTGGAGAAGGTTGTAGGCCTCGGAACTGTGACCCTTGAAGTTGATGGCCTCGGCCAATTCCTCCGGCGACAAGGAAAAGTATGACGCGAACGGCAAGTGCAGCGCCTCGGTCGCACGCACCACCTGCGGCAGCGCCAACGCGCCAAACTGACGCAACGGCAGTGCCGCGGGCCACATGCGCGTTTCCACCAGCTTGCACAAGTCGAGCGTCGCAGCCGCAAGCGCGGCCCATTTTTTCGCGCGGCACATTTGCCAGAGCGCCCGCAACAACCGCGCAGCACTCTGGGTCACATACACCATGTCGGCAACCAAGGCAAAGCCGTCCAACTGAAGCCGCGACACGTACGCCTGGAGAAGTACTGCGATCTTGGCGAGCGGGTCATCGGCCGCAGCTTTCACGGGGATAGGGCACTGGTCTGCAAGTCGGGCCACCTCCACTTTTTCTTCCAGCCGCACCGGCACGTATTTGAACTCGCCGCTTGCGGCAAAGACCGCAAGCACGTCGATGGAGGACATCCACGGGCGGAGCGCGGCGTTGTAGGCGGCCGCCGTTTCGTGCGAAATGTAAAAGTTTGCAGCAATGCGCCCGAGTTCGGTCGCAGACACGGTGCGTGCGCGCATGTCATAGTCCACCAACTTGTGGCGCGCGAGAATCTCGAGCGCGGAATGCGCGAGGTCTGCCCGTTTTTGCACGAGCGCAGTGTCGCCGCCGTAGTCTGCGCCCACTCGGTAGAGCCGGGGCGCCTGTAACATCCGGATGTACAAGTAAGTGCCGCCCAACCACTCTATGGCATCAGCAAGTGTCGAGACCGAGCCACGTGCCACCTCCGCATTGATGGAGTCTGCAAGCCGCGCCATGAGCTGCGACTCGATCGGAAGCTGCTGGTTCAAGATCGCAAGGTAGTACTGGAGCTCGTCGTGTGCAGTGATGATCACACCCTCGCCCGACTTGTCGTACCGCGGCCGACCGGCACGCCCGAGCATCTGCAAGATATCTTGTGGCGACAATTGTACCCACGCGCCCTTCTCGGGCGAATACGTGTCTGTGCCCTTGATGATGACCGTGTGCGCCGGCAAGTTCACACCCCACGCCAACGTGGCCGTCGACACCAATACCTGTATATGGCCCTGGGCAAAAAGGTCCTCCACCACTGCACGGTCAGCTTTGTCGAGACCAGCATGATGTACTGCAAACCCAGACGGCAAAATCTCGGCCACGTTCTTGTTGCGTGCAGCCTCGGCCTCTTGCCGGAGAATCTCGCTCGCGCCGTCGCTGCGAACTACCGAAACTCCCGCAGCCTCTGTCCGATCACGGAGCCAGCGAGCGGTGCGCACGGTATCTTTCCGCAGATGCACAAAAATGATGGCTTGGTGGCCCGCGGAAAGACACTCGGTCACCTTGTCGTAGCAGGCCTCGTTCATCGCCGCCACTTTGCGGATGGCCTTCTTCTCCTTTATCCCCACATACTGCTGTTCCAACGGACATGGTCTGTACCGAGCGTCAAAGTAGAAGAGACCACTTTCCGGCACTGCCAAAAACGTCGCCACGTCGCGGTAGTTGGGCAACGTGGCAGATAGACCCACGAGCCGTGTGCCAGGGGTGCGTTTTGCCCGCACCACGATGCTTTCGAGCACAGGGCCCCGCTCATCGTGCAAGAGGTGCACCTCGTCAATCACCACGAGCTGCACCTGGTCCAAGTACGGCCTGCGCTTGCGTGTGACCACGTCCCATTTTTCTGGCGTCGTCACCAACACCTGAGTCTCTGCTATCTGGCGTGCAGTCAACAGCAGGTCTCCGGTGAGTTCACTGACAGCCACGCCGTATTGGGCCGTGAGACGCCGCTGAAACTCGCGCATTTGCTCCGACACCAAAGCCTTGAGCGGTGCGATGTACACCGCTTTGAACTTGCGGAGCGCCACGCGGCCAGTTTGTGGGTCACGGTTGTTGCCCAAAACTCGAAGGAGCGCCAACATTGCGACGTTCGTCTTACCCGCACCGGTGGGGGCACAAAGAAGCAAGTTGTCGTCGGACTCGAACGCAGCGGGGTAAACCTGCGATTGGACACGGTTGAGAGTTGCGGTTTCGCCCGCAGGGAAAGCGGCCTGGGCCCATTCGGGCATGTCAGCAATGCGCACCAACGGCGTAGATGCTGGAGGCGGCGCCTCGGGAGCAGGCACGCTGATCACATCGTAGAGTTTTTTGTTTTGCTGGTACGAGCCTTTCGGAAGAGTGACCTTTGCTACCAGGAGATGCGAGTCGAAGGTGACGGGAGAGAGGTCAACCGTCTTGGGCTCCACGGTAGCGGGTGTGGTGGGTATGGCAGTCTCCGCGGCTGTGGGCGTAGCTGTTTGTGTTGTGTCGCCTGCTGTTTCCTCTATCTTGGACCGCTTTTGCCCATCCGGCTCCCCCTCCTCGCGCGCGCGCTTCCGGCTCTCGGTTTCTGCCTCGCGAACCAAGTCATCGAGGCCGAGCGCGCGCATGTGGTCGATCGCACCCGCGCGGTCTGCGCGCAACCGCGGGCCGAACACGAGCCGCCACCGCTGCGCCAAGCACAACTTGACAAATTCGGGATACGGCGCCGCCGCCGCGAGTTCTGTCTCAAGCTCTTCGCCCACAACTTCGGTTCGGTTGAGAAGGCGCGAAACCCGTTTGACCATATCACGCACGGCGTCGCCCGAGGCCTGGGGGGCGTATTCGCCAAGACGGGTGGAAAGGTAGTCCGGTGCAACGTCTTGTAGGGACAATGGGGCGGCCGAGAGCACCACCGCTCCGGTGCGCGCTAGGTCGACACCATTACCGGCGGACGCGCCGGGCGCGCTCTCTGTTTGGCTGCCATTTTTGTGGCCCACGTTGCCGTCGTCCTCGCCCGGGTGTGAATTGTCCTCGCCCGGGTGTGAATTGTCCTCGCCCGGGTCGAAATGGTCCTCGCCCTCCTCCTCAAACTCCACCGCCACAATGTCGTCCTCGTCGCCCGCCTCAACCTCCGGCTCGCCGAAATCGGTGATTTCGCGCGCGGCTCCCACAAGTTCGGTCAACTGTGCGTCGTCCAACGTCAACCCGAGCAATTGCTCGATTTCGCGCTTTTTCGCCGCCACGCTCTGGTCGCCCTTGAGCGTTTCCAACACCGCGTCCGCCGCAGAAAAAATCACACTGTGTGGTTCGTCCGGAATGAGTTGTCTCACCATAATCGTAAGTTGTTCGAACGCCCGCGCATTGGCAGCGGTGGTCGGGCGGTATGCAATGTTTTCGAGAGCAAAGTCGGCGGCAAAATCGGCGTAGCTGTCCGCCTTTTCTTTCTCTGACGGATTCGCAGAAGTAGAGGTGGCCGCCAGCTGTGTTTGTGTTCGCGTGCCCATATCTTTGGCGGTGATTTGGCCCGCTAGCGAAACCGGGTTATAGATCTCTTCATCTTTGTCTTTGCCATTCCTGGAATTGTCCGATCGGCTCGTCGGATCTGTGGTGGAAGACATGAAGAAATAGAAATGGTAGTGGTAGCTGCGAGATGAGTTGGTGATGTTACGGCCGCGGTGTACGGGTTTTTTTCTCGGGCTAGGGTGATTGCAAACATGCTCTCAGGCTGCTCTCGCACTCCCACTCCGTGGTCTTTTACTTCATCCTACACTCTATCCAAAGGAATAATTGCGATGAGATGTGCTACTTACACTTGTGCGTTTAGTACACGTGGTTGGAGAAGGCGTTCTTCTTGAAGTTCCAGGTGTCGTCAGAGATTCTGCCTCTCAACTCTGGCACCTCGGTACCCTTGACGTAAACGTCCTCGAACAAGATCTCCATCTTGGCCTCAGGTGGGGCGTCAGACTCGGCCTCGGCAACTTGCTCGTCCACGTACTTTCTGGCAGCCTTATCGTAAGACTTGATCTCCTCCTCGGTGGCAATGTCTTTGTCAATGAGGAAAGCCTTCAAGCCCGCAATAGGGTCGTTTCTGGATCTCATGTGTTGCACCTCCTCTCTGGTTCTGTAGGTGGTACCTGGGTCAGACATGGAGTGACCACCGTATCTGTAGGTCTCGTACTCCAACACCAAAGGACCATTGCCGCTGGAACACCAGTCCTTGGCAAACTTGGAGGCTTGGTAACAAGCCAAGATGTCCATACCGTTGACCTTCAAACCTGGGATGTATTGACCTCTCTTGTAGTATTCGGTCATGGCAGAGGATCTGGAAGCAGAAGTACCCATACCGTACTTGTTGTTCTCGCACGCGAAAACGCATGGCAAGTCCCACAACTTGGCCATGTTGAACGACTCAAACACTTGACCCTGGTTGGAGGCACCGTCACCGTACAACGCAAATGTGGCACCACCATCGTTCTTGTACTTGTGGGAGAAGGCCAAACCAGCACCCAAAGCAACTTGGGCACCGACAATACCGTTACCACCGTAGAAGCCGGGGGCGAAAATGTGCATGGAACCACCCTTACCGAAAGAGGCACCAGTTCTCTTACCCATCAACTCGGCCATGACACTCTTGACAGAGGCACCTCTCATGTACGCGAAACCGTGACATCTGTAAGAAGTAATGACGGAGTCGGTTGGGGTGATGGCGTTTTCGATACCAACGGCAATGGCCTCCTGACCAACGGACAAGTGGCAGAAACCTCTAATCTTCTTGGCCTTGTACAAAGCGTCGGAAGCCATCTCCAATCTTCTGATGACAATCATGTCCTTGTACATTTGCAACAAGGTGCCCTTTTCCGTCTCGAAGTTCAACTCAGGAGCATCGATGTTGTAGGTCTCGAACGAGGAGGCTGGCAACTCAATCTTGACCAAGTCAGAAGCAGCGCTGGCCAAGTTTCTTCTGGCACCATTGACGGCCAACAAACGTGGCAATGGGTTGGTAACACCGGTACGAATCATTTTTGGTCCTAAAAAAAAAAGATAGGTGTGCTTACGGAAAAGGCCGTATGTATCTTTTTCGGTTCATCGGTACGCACCTCACGGGAGGAAGACATCCGCCGGGGTTGTATCTCCGGGTGCGAGAGGCACGGGTGCGGCCCCGATTCGCGGCCCCGGGGCGGCCGTTTCGGAAATGGCTCGGGTGTTTGTACTGCAGGGGGGCGTTGCAAAAAGGGGATCCTGGCGGCACAACTCTTCTAGCCGGGAAGGTAAGAAACGGTAGCGGAGCACAGTAGAGAATCAGTACGGCTGCCGGCCCGGGATAACCGCGTGGAGGCACATTTCTCACTGAGAGTTGGAGCGGTCGCAGATGTGGGGAAATAGCGGCGAGACGTTCTACTACAGCTGGGGAAGGACAGGAAAAAAGAGAATTGTTTCACGGGTCTGGTAGTTCTGAAACTATGCGAGCGGATGACAATTCTGTTGGCATTGTGTAATTTGCAAAGTTTGCGACTACCACCTTGGTGTTTTGCGATGTGTCTGTACTTCGGTCGAAAAATGGGGAAATTGCGCGGAAGGTGACAAGGTTTAGCAGACCCCGAATAACTGTAGTACGATGAGATTGTACTGTGGCCTGCTCTACCAAAAAGATGAGTATTTAAACGACCTCGTTCACTCCCCATTTTACTCACTTGCCTTACTCCTCTCACTCTATTTTCACTTTACACTCCTCTCACTTTATTTTCACTTTACACTCCTCTCACTTTACACTCACTCCTCTCATTTTACACTCACTCCTCTCACTTTACACTCACTTGCCTCACTCCTCACTTTACCCTCACTTTACACTCCTCTCACTTTACTCTCACGCCTCACTCTACACCCAGCGACAGATGGTTTAGCTACACAAAACCTTTTCCTGAAAATCTGAATCTGACTCTCCTCCATTTGCCTCTTTTCCCAAGAATTACTCCATACTGTCCTGTATCCACCGCTAGTCTCACGTGCACATGGCGCTACTTACAAGCGAAACACCACTTTACTTCTTCTCCACCATGCATCCACAGTTGGACAAGAACAGATTTGATACGTGCGAAAAGTTGATGGACGCTCTCGAAGAGTGTCATCGTGTGGAGTTTTTGAAACGTGCCATGGGGATGTGCAACTTCGAGAAGAACGAGTTGTCCAAGTGTTTGCATACTACGAGAGTGGAGGACTCTAAGGCACGGATCCGGCTCAGTAAGGAAAAGCAAAAGGCTGCGGCTGAAAGAAGAAAGCAAGTTGAGGAGGAAACATACGGAAAAAATGGCTACTTGCGCAAGGTGATAGAGATGGAGGCGAAAAAGAATGCGAAGGACTAAGACTGGAGAGTTTTCTATGGGCAGCGGCCCTACTTGTACATATAATAAACATGGGTAAAAACCGGCGTTTGGTTTCCAAGTTGTAGTTTGTGTCATGAGCCACAAGTGTCGGTTCACAAGAAATCGAAATCTCCAAGAAATTGCTCTTGAGATCTGCTCTGAGAATCTGCTGAGAATCTGCTCTGAGCTCCGCTGAGAATCTGCTCTGAGCTCCGCTGAGAATCTGCTCTGAGCTCCGCTGAGAATCTGAAATCGCTCTGAAAAGCGCTCTGAAATCGCTCTGAAAAGCGCTCTGAAATCGCTCTGAAAAGCGCTCTGAGATCGCTCTGAAAATCTAAACAATCTTGTGCTGAAAAGTATTGTGCTCGAACATTCAGTCTTTCGAAACCAACAGATCCTTGAAAAATCAAGCAACGGCTCCATCTCTCTCCATTTATACGCCCTATCTCTGTATCTTGTATTGACTATCTAGTCTTGGCGGGTTCTCAACACCCTCTTTGTCACCTTGTCCTTCGTCACCACATACACAACTGCACCCCAACCAGACAACGCATCTCTATCCACTGCATTCAACAACGCCTGACTGATTGTCTCAAACAAGTCCTCAGGCTCCAAGTTAGGCTCGTACAACGATTCACACATACCGTACAACTGGTCGGACGCGGTTCCGCTCACAATGAAATCCTTGGCGAAGTCAATGCACCCAATCAAGTCAAAGCCACAGATAAACGGCTTGTTGGTCTTGGATTCCAATCCCGCCACGATCGGGCCGACGAAAAAGGGCCCGAATCTTTTTTCGTACAACGACGAGCTCACCAAATTGGCCAACGTGCGGGGCTCGATCTCTCTCTCCTCTCGCAACTTGTACAAGTTATGTTTCAACCGGAAGTCTTCTTTTAACGTGAGCACGTCACTGGCTAAACCAGTCAAGCCCAAAAAGGTCTTGTCGCCGAACTGGAACACCTTTTCGAAATTGTTGGAAACTCCGAGCGACTGGTTACCCAAACGCAAGTCACATGCAATGGCTATGCAATCTTTGCCCACCATGGCCACGGCGGCACCTCCTGTTGGTTAGCTAAGCGCTTAGTGACGGGTCGAGTGGACTGGGAAACAGGCCCCATCGCACCCGTGCCTCTTGGGAATGATTCCCGGCGTCTAAATTGCCGAGTTTACATACCGTTGATCGAACTTGGATCGGACATTGGAGAGTCTATATGGGGAAAAGTTGGAGGAGTTGGTGGCGTCCTGGTATGGGTGGAGTCGCAAGCGCGCGCATCACGTGACCGCCACTGCGCGGCTAGCGACATTTGCGTGCGACACTTCTACCTCTAGCTTCGAATACTATAGATGGAGTCCACTCGTCTTCTTCACCGTAAAAGTTAATTCAAATGTTTGTCTTACGTCACAATAATGTAAGGTTCTCTCATTCGCATTCAAGAGAGATCATGTTCTTGAGTGCTTTGGGTGAATGGATGGCGCTATGATTTGCCTAGAATACAGTACCGCAAAATGGGACTGCTCGAAAGACCTTCGAGCTGAAGTTAGGAGAATTTTACAAAAAATGAAGCCACATTCAAAAATCGTGTGTTAGCATACGGATGGCGCTATGACCTCTTGGAATGAAAACAGGGCCAAATCGAATTAAAGGACCCATCCAAGCAAATTGAAAGCGAGGAAGCACAATTCATGCCCTAGTACATGTATCAAGTACTACAAATATCGGTGCCGGTTTTTGCCAATGAAACACAATTATTAATTCGGACCTAATTCCGCCATATATAATCCCTTACCAAAGCTTTGTTTGGAGACCTGCCACCTAGAAGTGGGCTTCAAATCAACGGCTTCAAATCAGTTCTTTTCCGCGTCTTCTTCGGGCTCTTCCTCCTCGGTGATGGTGTTGGTGCTGAAACTAGCAATGAGCTCGTGGTTCACCTGCAGCGTGTCCACCTCTTCCGGGCTCTTGCTGTCTACGCTGAGAAGCTGGGTGATGGGACTCATCTCCATCTCCTTGATGTTCGACAAACTAAAGTTCTTGGGCGACTTCACCAACGGTGCGTTGGGATCGAACGAGGAGACGTCGGCCTCAGCGCCGGAGAAGCGCTTTGCAAGTTCCACGCGCACTGCCTTGGACAAGGAAGACTCTTCCGCCAAGCGAGCATCCAAGCGATTTTTGATTTCCAGTCTGATCTTGTTTTCATCCAACGGCGGCTCGCTGTTTGCGAGTTCGGATTCCCACAACTCTATGATATCCTGCTCTTCCAACTCAAACCGTAGCTTCAAGCCGTAGCCGAGCATGTCTACATAGCTCTTGTACTTGTTGAGTTCCGCCTTGTACTCGTCTGTGCGAATATCGTAGTTTGTAAGAACGAGCTTGTAGTTAGAGGAGCGCAGGTATTTGCGGAAGTCCTTCATGAACGAGGACCTGGTCTTGCTGAACTTGTTGTACAAGAGTTTCAAGTTGTTGTAGTAGCGCAACGTCTGCATGAACTGCTTCAGCAATCCTTCGTGAGTCAGCTCCTCCTCGGTGTCATTCATCACGTAGTTGCTGAGATAAACACCCTTGGGAATCTGCTCGTACTTGCTGATGCACTTGATGCGCTTGAAACTGTCGCCCAAGTGGTGCAAGCGCCCGAGGTCTGTCCAGCCGTACTCGATCGACGACATACTCTCTTCCAATGTGGGCACAGCGGAGATTTTGGAAGCCCAGAAGTTGCAAGTATCTATGAACTCCGTGGCCACCTCGACGGTCCCGGCCTCAAAAATGAACTTCTTTGGCGGATGCTTGTTTGTTTTTGGAAATGTGAGCGACCATAGGATTTTGCCTGAGCCGCCGTGCTCAGAGTGACTGAAGCCCGAGTGACTGGAGTGGGGCTCGTGACGAGCAGCAACCGTGGCACACAAGTTGTAGTTACCCACGTTGGCGGCGTTTTTGAGCCAGTTACCGTCGCCCATGGCCGACTCATCGTCGTCGAAATGCAACTTTTTCTTCCGCGCTTGCTGTTTCTTCACCACCTTGGGGTCGAATGAGTAGAGCCGGAGCTCGCCTTTGGACACCACCACAAAGTACTCGGCCTGTTTGTGCGAAAAGAGGCCAGTGTTGGTTCCAGTTCCCACTGGCTGGGGAGGCAGCGGGTCGCTAGTACGTTTGAAAAAGGAGAAAAGCCCAGGTCTGGAGGAAGACACCAGCACCGTGGACAGTGCCAGCAGCAGCAATACTGCCAGCTCTGACGTGGTGGAGAAGTCGGCCATATCGTTGTGCAAGATCCGCAACTTGAGCAAGCCTTCCTTCAAATATGGCGCACCCCTCAACTCGAGCGTCAAGTCAAATCTGTCCTGGTAGTCGTCGACGTCAAAGTCATCGAGGTGAACGTTGAGCGAGCGTTTGGGGTCCAAGTCGAGGTGGAAATTGTCCGGCGCATCGACCGTGAGCACGCTGTACTGGTCTATGTGGTTCTCCGTGGTGGTCAGGCCGTGGGACGGATGGCGCG
Organism: Clavispora vitiphila; assembly: GCA_030557995.1. Lineage (NCBI taxonomy): Eukaryota > Fungi > Ascomycota > Pichiomycetes > Serinales > Metschnikowiaceae > Clavispora > Clavispora vitiphila. The sequence goes on from JANIJR010000039.1 coordinate 25,244, forward strand.
TGAGCGCATTGGGGTGGCCCAAAAAGTCGAGCGAGCGGTGGTTGCGCAACGTACCCAATGGCGCGGCGCGCGCGGCTGCGGGGTCAGAGTAGAGAGCGCGGGTGAAGCCGAAGCGAGCGGACAGCGCGGGGGGCGCGCGCCGCAGCGAAAAAGACCCGCGCCGCGACTCGTCCGTCGACCAGTGCGACCCGCCCGACCGCTGGTGCGAGAGCAGAAGCGAGTCGTCGTGTTTGTCGGACACGCGGCGATCGGTGTGGGCGTGGGGGTTGTGGGCGTGGATGTGGCCGTTTTGGATGCTGTGGCCATTTTGGATGTTGTGGGTATTCAGATGGTTGGGGGTGCTTTGTCCATTGTGGCTATTCTGGATATCGTGGGTATTCAGACTGTTTTGCCCATGGCCATGCTCGTCGTCCCGGCTCTGGTCCGAGGCGTGCGAGTACGACGACATGATCGTCTCCGCCACCAGGTACCGGTTCGGGTTGCGGCGCGGCTTGGGCAGATCGGGCGCGGTGCGCTTCAAGTAGAGCTCGGCGCGCACCAAGTCGTCGTAGAACAGGTGGAGCTCGCGCTCGATGCGGATTTTCTGCCGCACCAGCAACGGGCGCGCGCCCTTGCCGTTCTGCTGGAGAAATGTCGCGAGGGTGTTGCGGATGTAGTCCGCCTGGGAAATGCGCAGCGACCGCTTCACCTCGTTGTTGTGCAACGCCGTGTTCAACAAGATCAACGAGTACAACACAATGTAGATTTGCTCAAACTCGGTGGTGCAGAACGCGTTGGCCGGGTGCTGCTTGAGGTACAGCTTGGTGAAGGCAGAGAGGATGCGGTCGATCTCCTGCGACTCGCCCTTCAAGTAGAGCTTGCGGCACAACATTCGCGTCAGCGCCAAGAGGTTGGCGTCCCACGTGAACATGTCCATGTAGTGCTGGCGGATGATGGCGCTCTCGGGGTCCAGCGCCGCCAAAAACTGGGTGTACTCCTCGGGCACGATCAGCACAAAATCCTCCTGGTACAATTTGGCGGCGATTTCCTGGTACTCTGCCGACAGCGGGATCTGGACTTCGGCGCTGGCGAGCGTTTCGTCGTCGGGGCGGATGCTTTCCGCTTCAGTCATGTGCGAGCGGATCTTTAATGGGTGGAGGAATCAGGTTCTTATTCTGGGCCAACTGAGGGTGTGGCGCTCGGTGAATTTGTGCTGGCCGACAATGTAGCGCGAGTCGAGCTAGTCGGGCGAGGGTTGGAAGTCAGACAGATGTCAGTGAAGCAGAAAAACGGGCAACAACCGCGAGTCTGCTGTGTCAAATTAGTGACAGCTGGGAAGTAACAATCGAAGCAGACAGGAGCCACTAAACGCTCCTTGGCAAAACAATCCACACGGCCGATTGACGGGACAATACCGAAACAATAGGTTGTCACCAACAAATACGCTGCGGACGCAGAAAACAGTAGGCGGAAAGGAGAAAAGCGTGCAGTGGTTGGGGTCAGCACAGAAGCACGCTGTACACGCAGAAGTCAGGAGTGGACACACAAGAGGTTGCTGTGGAACTGTTGACGAAGCGGCGAGCATTTCTAGAAAATCCCGTGTGCACTTCGGTTCGGCCGCACCTCGATTATCCGCGCAGGAAGCCGCCCAACGCGCTGCCGCCGTGCGCCTTAACCGACACGGCTGGTGTGCAGAGACCGGGAGAGAAACGAGAGGGCAATCTGGCGGGATCCGGGTCCGGTGGTGTTGCAGAGGGTGTCGCGAACGCCATGGAAAGATGGAGACTTTTCCGTTTGTTTTTTTTGACGCCGTTTCGGAGGTGAATGTGGGGGTGGAATAACCCGGCGCCAGGGGAGGGGAGTGTGTCCAGCAATTATTTTCTGTGGGTGTGGTTCCGTCAGCAGTTTAGGCCGCGCGGTGCATGCGGACGAATGTGGCCACTCCCGACACCCTATCCGCACCTCTGGGACTACTGGCGTGGAGGTGGGAATTCCGGGTGAAGGGGAATCCAGACGAAGGCGGATCGTGTGATGGGATCCGGGCACTTTTCCGGGTGAGATACGACGGACTGGGCATGCTTGATCTGCCCATAATTAATTCGCAAACCTATTGACCATCCCGTTCCTTCACCTAAGTGTCAATTTAGCATTTCATACTTGCTTCAATCTGTAAGACTAAACCTTAACCCGATGTGAAAATAGCGATCGTCAGATATCTGGAGGTGATAAGAGGTGGCCAGAGGTGGGAAGAGATTTGGCACGAGAGAATAGAGATGGAACATACTGCTGAGAGAGTCACAGTATGTCCGGGCAAACGACACCTTCAGATCACTGGAGATGAGGCAGCCACTACTTGTCGGTGGCTCTTGAAAATCCAAAAGTTCCGAATTTTGGGTGGTGCGGCCCCATACCATGTTTAGCTGGTATGGTATTCCCCGACTGCAGCTCGTATTTCCGCACCAAACTGCGCAGGTCGGTTTCAATACTGAAACAGAAGAGTGCGAACCACCTGGTAAAAAGATGGCTAGTATGCCAGTCAAGGGGCGACGCCGAACAACTTTTCAAGCCGGTTTTTGTGGTTTGACGTGTAACAACCAGTGATGGTGCAATCAACTTTTGAAGGGACCTGGCTTTGAAGGGCCAGACCCACTCACAAATTTGCTTCACGTGAGTACTGGTTGATGCGCGTGAAGATTCGAGCCAACTTGGTAGTCCCGAGTATTGCAAGTGCGCACCAAGTTTGCTGGTCCGAACGAAGTTTAGTCCACACCAAGTAGGTGCGCAGTTCAGGTCGCAGTTGAGGTCGCAGTTCAGGTCGTTCGCACAGGTCGTTCGCACAGGTCGTTCGCACAGGTCGTTCGCACAGGTCGCAGTTCGCACTGCAAATCAACACCAAGCTTGTGCTAGTCACACCTAAGAGCTCACACCGTCGTGTCACAATACGAACAAATCCACTCACCGAATTGGTTTCTATTTTGCGATTTTTGGCCCATCCTGGCTCCTGCTTCTCCCGCCCCAGACTCTGCTTGAGACTCTACTTGCTCTCGTTCCCCACCCATGCGCTCCACCACCCTTGACCCCGAATCCAAAAAAGTCCTCGCCCACCTCCAGGAGCGTCTAACCGACGGCTCTTCGCTCGATCTCGCCCTTGTCGAAAATTACATCGATCACATCAAGTTCAATCCCCATCTAGTCTCCAACGGCGGCAACGTTCTCGATCTGCCGGTTTTGGTGGCGTTTGTGCCCCTTCTCGAACGACTTTTACGCGCGACAGGCGAAGCGTGCTACGAGGACCTCCTTCTGGCTCTATTGCAGCCATTGCCACTCCAAGACATCTTCAAGTTTTTTCCGCGCGACCAAATCGACGCCGCGCCCCATGGGCTGCCGATGGAATTGGCCATTGCCACCCGCGTGATTCACAGCGCGTGCAAGCGCCGCTCGGCCGACGCGGAACACTTCGTGCGCACCCTGGCGTTCATGCCGGCCGCGGTGCAGTGCATGCTCCGGGACCCCGCGGTGCCGTGGGAAACGGTGTCGCAGCTCGAACGTCTCATGCAGGTGGCAGCGCACCCGCCCGAGTTCCAGTGGGACCGGTGGCGGTTTTTGCTCGACCGCGACCCGCTGCAGGTGGACGCCATGGCCGCCGCGCGCCATGTGGCAGTGGTGCGGTGCCTTGTCGCCTGCTGCGGCCTGATCCCGCTCCCCGACTTCACTGCCCTCTGTGCTTTTGACATTGACAGCCTCTTTAGCGCCGATGTCGACAACCCTGAAACGCCCGACAATATCGACTGTCTTTTTCCCCCGGTGGCCATCGACTCTTACTGCTTCCTCGCTGGCCAGGTGCCGTTTGAGTGTATCCAGGCGCCCGTCGACAGCTGCATGTCGCACTTGGCGGCCCGCCGCAGCCGCGGTTTTGACAACTTGTCGTTGGACCCGCCGCTCAACCGCCTTTTGTGTACCTTGTCGCACCACAAAGACACAAAGTGCTACGCGCGCGCTTACCTCGACCGGTACCCCGAATTGTGCAACTATGACTTATATAAATCAGGCCAGGTCGAGGCGTTTGTGAAATTCTCGTTGGACGTGATCCCGGACAAAAGCACCTTCTTTGCCCACCACTTTGGCCAGTGGAAGCGCCTCGAGACCGTGCCAAGTCGGCTCTTGCCTGCTGTGCTCTGGCTCATTTCGGATCCCGACTTCTTTGTCTTCTTCAAAAACGCATGGCTCTCAGACGAAATGGTGAACAATCTCCCTTTGCCAGCGGTATACGAGCTCCTTTACAGACTTGCACAGCATGATTACTCGGCGGAAGTAATGATCGCGGCGCTTCCGCGCGCGGTGGATGCGCATTTGGCGAGCTTCAACCGCTCGTTTTCCAACCCAGAGTTGTGGGAGTTGAGAAAAACCGCTTTAAGGCTGTTGTTGTTTGAGCGTGAGGTGGATTTGGGCCATTGGCGAAAGCCCATGAGTGACACGTACCTGGAAATTGTCAATGGCCGGAAGTTGCGGGCGCGGGAACCGCAAGTGGCAGTGGAATCGAACTTTGCCTAGTGCTGCATTGTTTGCGATGCTCGCGAGTCTTAAACGTCAGTCTCGTGCAATCTCTTTGAATACGTTTTCTTGAATGTGTCATGTTTGCTCCCACTCACTGATGATAGCTCCCCCATTCTGACTATGCTCGTGATGGAAATATAATAGTATCTGTGCTCCCAATCTCCTCTTCAAGCATCTCTCCACGCAAACGATGCCATATCATCTTCTCTCAGCCTCCTACCCACTCTCTCCTATTAATTTTGTGTCTTACAAAGTCTATTTAGTGCGACTTGCGCGTCCAGCCTCTTCCGCCTCTTCGCGCTTCGCCTTTGCATGGCGCTTGTTGCGGTCGTTCACCAACTTCAACACGTAACACAAGACAATGTTGGTGGCCACAATCCATGCTCCAAGAACAGCATAATTGCGACCCAAAGTGCCGCGGTAAGTGTCGAAGAACACCACCCGGAGCGCCTCGTATGCGTTGAACATCGGCATGGCGTAACCGTAGCGGTAAAAGCCCGGCGAAAGGATGAGCGGCGCAAACGCCGGCGAGATGTTGGACACAATGGTGAAAATAATCCACGGAGGCATCAACGCCTTGGTGGCCCATGTTTTGATGCAAGTGACGGCTATTTCGTTGAGGCCGCCCAGGGCACTGATGTACATGAACATGGTGAACCACAATACAGCAAACCCGCTGCGGCCATACGCTTGTCCCACGGGAACCTGGAACGCCAACGTCATGAGTGCATACACGAGCGAGAGCATGAGGTGATTAAACTGGGAAAACAACACCCGGTACCACAAGTAGTGGCGGAATCGGAGCTGTTCACTAATGGCGTTGTGGAGGTCGGCCGAGAAGTTGAACTGGTGGAACGAGAAGATCATGGCGTACACCAAGCCAAGCTCGGAGGGACCGAGCACTGCAGCCAGCACGGCCGGCCGCAAGTCCACCAAGTTGAACGCCGGGAGAGCAAGCGCCGCGCCCGCCGCCACCCGCTGCAAATACGCCGTGCGCTGCGCCGCAGTGAGCAAGTACCGCACCACATGGGCGTACTGCGCGCCCGCAAAGTCCTGGAGCCAGCGCGCGCCCAACTTGCGCATGTTTTTAGTCACGTACTGCGACAACGCCGAGTAGTGGCGCCCGGACTCGTAAATCGCCAGAACGAGGTAGAGGGGGGCGGCGGCGAGCGAAGCGTTAGCAGTGACGTTTTGCACGAGAAAATCGTACACCGTCTGCGATGCGGTGGCGTTGACGTAAAACACCGCCCAGTATTTCTGCTGGTGCACATCCAGGCACACCATGTCGAACATCGAAGAGTTGGTGCGGCTGGCGCGCGCCGCGAGCTCGGTCATGTTGGCGCGCTCAAACTTCCCGAGCGCCAGTTCTTGCGCGAAAAGCTGGTTGAGCGCGCCCGAAAAAAAGCCTTCCGCCCTGGTGCCATTAGCAAGGACCACTCCGTCGTCCTCGATTGCCACAAGCATGTTCATGTTGCCCACACGGTGTTCGCGGTGGTAGAGCGCGCCCCAGTACACGGACATGAGACCAAAATACGCCACGATGATGGTGAGATGGACACGTGCGAGCCGTTTGGCCAAGGCGTAGCCGTCGCGCTTGAAGGAAAACGTCAGCCCCAGGTTATCCGCGGGCGCCGTTTTCTCACCAGGTGATTCGTCTGCTCTGATGGGGGTTTCTCCGGGCGAAGAGTCGGACTTTTCAGCTTCGTCCGATCTGCACTCTGCGGCAGAAGTGTCTGAGTCGAGCGGGTCGACGTTGCCGAGGGGCAGCTCGTGGATTTTCTCTGTGGTACTGTCCCAATGGGGTTCTGTATCGCCATGGCTCTCTGAGTCTTCAGGATGAAGTACATGTGGTGTGCGGAATACTGGAGCATCCAGTGGTTCCCGATGTGATATGGACGGCAGCAGTAACTGCGGCTCCTCTCCGAGCTGTTTCACGTCAGACATTTTTGCCGAAAATACCAGCGGCAGAGGTCCACCCGGTGATAGTGGTGCGTTAGTGGACTACTGCACCTAGAACCCTTGCATATTTCCAGGACGGGAATAGGGTCAGGGCGTGTATCCGACAATGGACAATACTAACAAGAGAAGGAGGTGGTGAGATTTGGGGGTTTTCTGGAGTTGAAAATCATTCACATTTCCACACTTGTCTAGAGGACCAGTCTTTCTTGTTCCGCTGTTTTCCGCGGTTGGTTTTAACTGGCCCGTTTTGGTTCGGTTTTTGTCTTCTGGAAACGGGCCACCTTGCATGAATTTTCGCACGGCGCTGTATACATACTGCGGGATACTGCGGGGCTCGACTATTATTGACAATATTGGGCTTTCCACATCGCGCCATTCAGTGACTGTCTCACAGAGAAGAAATAGTTGATTTTTCGAGCTGCAGTTTCTTGCTTGTGCGCTGCCTGTCCATTTGGCAATCCACGTCATAAACCTCCACTTCCTTGGCCTTGCATAACCTTCTATCCACTATCGTTTACCTACGCTCACAATGTCCGATATCGAGTCTATTCCGTCACTCGAAAGTTACCTGGATGACGATGATGACCTTCGTCTGTTGCGCATTGAAGACCTTGGCATTCAGAATGTTGTCAACGATGCAGAGGACATGGCTGGTGCCCGGATTCTTACTCGTTCCATGTCCCGGGCAGAACTCCCGCCGGAACCGCTTGGGCGGCGTCGGAGCACTGTTACTGCCACCATTGAGTCTATCACCAAGAAGCTTGGCTTCTGGGACCTGAGCTTTCACGCCCAGCGTATCACCATCTTCCTCACCATGTTTACCAACTATATCTTCTTGATTGCCGGCTTTCTGATCGCGTTGTGTATCTATTGGGGTGCCTACTACGACCGCTTTTCCCGGTACAAGAACATCAAATTTGCTGTTCTAGTTGCGGATGAGGGCGTGGAAGTAGATGGAGAGGCGGTTTCTGTGGTTGGCTCCGTGGTGTCTACTTTCTTTGCATTGCCGGCGTTGAAAGTGGCGGGTAATTTTCACATTATGAACTCGTCCGTGGTTTCGGTCAAGTCTTCGGCGCTATCCATGTCGCTGGAGGATTATATGCGCCATGTGGTACACCGTATGGAATACCGTGGTGCCTTCTACGTTCCGGCCAACGCCACTGCGGTGGTTGCCGGTGCACTCCAGTCGCTTGATTCTTCTTTCAATTTTGGTTCGGACTTGCTCACGGCTTATTTTGAGACCGGCAGTGACTATAACGGTGTGAACAATTACTTTTCCAACATGATTGCCTCGGTGGTGGCCGAATTCTCCTTATACATGATGCGCGTACCGTGGGCCGAGTCGATATTGCAGTTTGTCAATTCAACGCAAGCAGTTGAGATTATAGACACCGTTCCCGAGCTTCTCACTACCTTGCCCCTGTTTAATATTGTCGATGGTAATCCTGTCATCGAACAGGTTGTGCAGGCGCCATTGCAGGTGGGTCTTATCTACTTGGTGGTGTTCACATTTTTCCAGTTTGTGTTCTCTTTGCCGGTACACATGTACATGTCGTCCAAACTTAAGGGCCTACATTACGTGGCTTACCGTATCATGGCGGCTCAGTTGGCGTATTTTGTTCTTAGTTTTTCCTATACGGTGTTGAATACCGCTTTCGGGGTCAAGTTCAACCGCGCATTCGGCCATCTGGGGTTTTTGGTCATCTGGTCGTTTGCTTTCTTAACTATGTCTGCAGTGGGTTCGCTCATAGAGGCGTTAGTTTTGGTGTGTACTGTGATCAAGCCAGCGCTTATCGGATTGGTTCTCTTGATGGCTGCGGTGTCTAATTTAGCACCAACAATTTCACCCATACTGTTGTGCCCTAACTTCTATCGCTACGGTTACGCCATGCCGGTCGTCAACTCTTACGAGCTAATGCAAGTTGCGTATTTCAATGCCTACAAAGGGCATATGGGACGGAACATCGGTGTTCTTTTGGCATGGATTGTGCTGACTAATTTGGCAATGCCATTTGTCATGAAATGGACAGGAAAACAAATGGCCAAGAAGGCAGCTGCGGCTGCGGCGGCGGCGGCGGCTGCAAAGTCAAAAGGCTAAACTCACCAGTGATCTGAAACTGTTGGTTTATATTATTAGCTCTGGAGGGGCTCCGATTCTGATTTTGGTCTCGTTTTTTGAAGCCTATAAAGCAATGCAGACAAAGATCGTGTCAATGACTTAATGGGGTAAGACAATTAACTTCTAATACAAAACACTTTGGCCCCAAAGAAATATATAGAAGATGCATTGGACAGCAAATACATAGATGATATCACTTTGGGTGTAACATACATTTTCGTATGCACTGTGTCAGTGTTGGGCTAAAGAATTCTGGCTCTATATACACTCAGAAGCAGTTAACCCACGTACTGCCACAAATGCAGGTTCTGTGGAATACCATTGTCCAGAGACTGATGGTTTTGGGCAGATCAAACACTACCGGGTCCTTCGAAAGTGACACAGAACGACACCGCGTGCATTTTCTGATTCTGTAGGACGGAACCTGGCCCGGTACAGAAGGTTGGACTCCCCCGGAACGAATCAATACCGGGGTGTCAATCACAATTTTGCGGAGAACATCTACCGCCTCGTTTTCGCCGTACGATAATCGCACTTGAGTAGGAGAGTAGCCATCTTTAGAGGTAGATGCAGCAGGCGATTTGAGGCGGGATATGCCGGTATCGATCCAATCACTTTCATAGAAAAATAATTCCGAGAGCTTCAAGTCGCGGCTAACAATGGCATAGTGGCGCTCCACCATGGTAGCTGCGGCCGGAACCAACGCCTTAGGCACTCTGCCGATACAGAAGAGCTGGTGCTCTAGCTCTAGGGGCGTCATCTGCTCAACGGCAGCCGCTGCAGTCAAGTCTTTGGCAATGGAAGAGTCACACTCGCGCAAGAACACTTCGAACAGTTTGAGAGACAACGGCAGCGAGCTGCACACGCCAAAGAAGCGGATGAACGCCTCCTTCATCGGGGTGAAGAGCTTGTTGCTTTCAGACAAGTCCTTATGGACTTTTTTCAAGATTTCGTGGGCCTTAGCGATGGAAGAGATGGCATACATGAGGAACAAGCGAGGGACTTTGCTCATGATGAGCGGGAGTGCCACCGAGTTTTGCACAGACACCGCGTCGGTGCCCGGGCTATTTTTGGATAGGCTTATGTGGAGCAACTCCTGGTTCAAGTAGACTATCAAGTCGATAAGCCACTTGGTGCTGCCCACAAGCAGCATGATGCTCTCTGCGCGCACGGTGGAGTCCTCCAAGCTGTCCTCGACCGGCTTTTTCCGGGCCATCTGGCGGTACATGCTGGACAAGGAGAACATGATGGCGAAGCTGGTGGCGCGCACGTTGATCACGACCCACGCCACGTCGCGCATGGTCGTGTTGGTCGAGTGAAGCTCGCCAAGAACCAACTGCAACGAGAGGAGTTTCTGGAGCGCCGGGTTCAGCAAGAGCTTGTCCACAGACTCCTTGGAGTAACTGTTCAACTGGAACGAGATGGCCTCGTGCGCCTCCACCACCGCGCGCTCAATGAGGCGGTCGGCGTGGGCTCCAGCGCGCGCCACCTGGGCCGTGGCCAACGCCACCACATCGTCTGAGTTGCTGTTGGTGTAGCACGCGTGGGCGTGGGCGTAGGCTATCGCCACAGGGGCCAAGTCGGGCGGGTTGTGAGCGCGGGGTTCAAAAAGAGAGAGGTGGAGGGAGTCGGAGGCGGCGGGGAGGTGGACAAGGGCCGCGGCGTTGGGAGAAATGGCCACCGCACCAGAGGAGCGGGGGATGCGAAAGCCGCAGTCGAGAAGGGAGCGGACAACCGAGGACGCCGAGGGCAGGGCCCTGGCCGAGTCGGACGCTAGGTCTGGCGACTCCAATTCCGAGGCTAGCTCCGAGTCCACGCGGACAAGCGGCGCGCTCCAGTCGTGAGCAGCATACACCGCGCCATCTTCATGGAAGAACAACACCACCGCGCCCTCCAAGCACTGCACCACGTTGCGGAGACGCCCGGGCATTCTCAAGGTGTCGCGGAGCACCACCTCTGCGAGCTGCACCTTGGGCTCGGCAAACACACCCAGCACATCGGCGTCGGCACCTGCAGCACGGAGAGGGTCGATGTTGCGCAAGCGGTAGCGCCGCACCTCGGACGAGCCGGGGCCGGCCGAGCTTGCCGTGTGGTACGTCACAAGAATGTCCATGGGCACCAGGTCCACAATGTCGATCAGTGCCACCGAGGGGGCAGAGATGATGGCTGCCGCGCTTGCAGTTGCAGCTGCACCAGTGGTTCCACCTGCCTCGCCGGCACCACCCGCGTCGGAGGCGGCACTTTCGTCGCCGGCATCTCCGGCGCCGGCGCCAGAGCCCGCCGCTGCCACCTTTATCTCCGCCACGAGCACGCACGTGAGCCGCGGTTCCACCCGCATCGCATCCGGCGTGTGGTAGTGCGGCTCTGCCCGCTGCCGTGCTGCCAGCGCCACCAAATGGCCCCAGTCCACGGTGAGCACATAGACCGCCACCGAACGGCGCACCGGGTCGTACGCGGCGGCCACAATGCGGCCATCGCCCACGCCGAGCGCCGCGTGCGAATACCGCGCCCCTGCGCCCAACTGCACCAGCGTCTGGTGGTACTCCACCTTGTGCTCGCCCTGGTAGTACAAGGTGAGGAGGCCGTTGTGGCGGAGCGCCACGCACGCCTGTTTCGAAGGGATCGGATGCGCCGGCTGCAGCTGCGGCTTCTGCACCACGCCGTAGCTGTAGCTGCCGCCCGCCTCGCGCACCGCTGGCTTGGGGGCCATTCCGGGCTTTTCCTGCCCTAGCCACTGGAACGCCACGCACCTCGCGGGCGTTCTGTCGCGGAAGATCATTTCCATGTGGTTGTAAGATGTGAGTTCGTAGGAGGGGGACTTGGCGTTGCCATTGGTGCTGGTGGCGGGGTTGGCGCTGCCATTCTCCTTCTTCACCTTGTCTCTCTTGTCGTCTCGCTTACCCTCTCTCTTGTCGTCGCCCTCCTCCAAGAGCCGCACGCCCGCAAGCAAGATGTAGAAGTTCCCGTTTTCGTCGAACACGGCCAAGTCCGTCAGGAGATTGCTCCACTGCACCACAGTCACGTGGGGAACCGCCAGCTCCTCCAGCGGCTTCACACAGAGCCGCTGCGGCTGCGCCAACTGCCACCGCTGGCCATTGGTGTTTTCCATGTACGTCAACGCGAGGTTGTGCACCCCATTGCGCAGCGCGTACGCCACGAATCCGTTTTTGGACCACGTCACAATCGGCGGCATAAGAAGAAGTGGTTGGAGTTGATGATGTTCGCGGTACTGCCGGTAGGATAGATGTAGACAGTTTGGGCGGGGCTGGGGTTTTCGGGATTGTTCTGCATCCATTTTTTTGACGGTTGGTTTGCTTTTGCGGTTGCTTGTGGTGGTCTTTTTTTCTTTTTTTCTGGCTTTTTGATAGTGGTTGGTCTCGGGGTGCTTGGGTGATTGCTAGTTGCTTAGAATTGTGCGACTGCAACTGGGTGCGAAACGGTGTCAGACCGAAGTTCTCCCGCGCCTGGGTGAAATCATCGGCTTGGTGAAACTCCAGAATTGGTTCCGTTGCAAACATCTTTCTCGTGTTCTACTTACCTAGGTTTCCATCATGGAAAGGGAATCATCATCTGCGTCCAATTCCAATAATGCGCCGCTCTATGAGGTCTACACTCTCTTGTTCGAGCACTTTACATGGATCTAGAATTATTCCGCAGGAAGAATGTTGCCTTTGGAGCTCTCTCCACCTTCACAGTGCATGTAGCTCGCAACTACACTGTCTTCCGCTCAGACTTACCTATCTTTTATTACCTACAAGTCGCCTGGAACTGGGTATTGCGATGCCCACTCTTGGACCTCCGCGTCCAACGCCTTCACCTCGGCGCTCTCGTCCGCCAACTTCTTGAAGCTGGCCAACAACTCCTTGGCCACAGCGCCTTCCTCCTTCGCCTTCAACGCAATGGAAATGTCCACCGCTCTCTGGAAGTACTCGGCCACCTTAGCAAACTCCGCGGGACCGAAACCACGAGTGGTCATGGCTGGAGTACCAACTCTCAATCCGCTAGGGAACAAAGCAGACTTGTCGCCTGGAACAGTGTTCTTGTTGGCAGCAATGTTGGCTCTCTCCAAGACAGCCTCAACACGCGCACCGTCGATGTTCTTGGAGCGCAAGTCCACAAGAATCAAGTGGGTGTCGGTTCCGTCGGAAACCAAGTCGAAACCCTTGTTCTTCAACGCCTCAGCAAACGCCTTGGCATTGTCCACCACTTCTTGCTGGTACTGCTTGTACTCAGGGTAAGTACACTGCTTCAACGCCACGGCCAACGCAGAGATGGTGTGGTTGTGAGGACCACCTTGGTGGGCAGGGAACACGGAAAAGTTGATTTTTCTTTCCAAGTCGTATGGAATCTCCTTGCCCTTCTTGGTGACCTTTCTGATGCCCTTTCTGAAAAAGATCATCGCACCACGAGGACCTCTCAACGACTTGTGGGTGGTGGTGGTGACAATGTCCGAGTATGGGAATGGAGACTCGGTGACACCGGCAGAAACCAAGCCGGAGATGTGAGCCATGTCAGACAAAAGATAGGCGCCCACCTTGTCGGCAATGGCTCTCATTCTCTTGTAGTCAATCACACGGGAGTAGGCGGAGGCGCCCGCCACAATCACCTTGGGTCTGAACAAAATCGCATTCTTCTCCAAGGTGTCGTAGTCAATCAAACCAGTCTCCTCGTTCAAGCGGTAAGGCATGGTCTGGAAGTACTTGGAGATGTAGGAGATCTTGGCCGAAGGCGTTTGGTAGCCGTGCGACAAGTGGCCGCCGTGAGGAAGGTCCAAGCCCATGATTCTGTCACCCACTTCCAAAATGGCGGAGTAGGCGTACAAGTTGGCAGGAGCACCGGACAAGGGCTGCACGTTGACGCCCCATTCTTGTGGCGACAAGTGGAACGCCTCCAACGCTCTGGTTCTGCACAAGGACTCGGCCTTGTCGATGATCTCGTTACCTCCGTAGTATCTCTCGCCAGGGTAACCCTCGGAGTACTTGTTTTGCATTTCGGAGCCCAACAAGTCCATCACGGCCTTGGAGGTGAAGTTCTCCGAAGGAATCAACGTAATGGAGTTTCTTTGTCTGTCCTTTTCTTGCTGCAAGATCAGAGCCATCTCTGGGTCCACCTCTTGCACTGGTTTGGAGATGAGGGCCTGGGCCAGGGCAGAGAGGGCGTAGCTTCTGGCGAATGTGGAAGAGGGCACGTGCCTCAACGCACGGACGGAGCGGGAAAGCATCTTGGGGTGTTTTTTAATTCGTTACGGGGAAGTAGAAGTGGGCTGGTATTATAGTGGGTTTTTTTTCAGCCACTGGGGCCGTTCCGAGGGTATGACATGGCTTCACGTGACTCGCCCCTAGTTTACGCGCGCGCGCCGAGGGCAGCTGTCCGAGTCAGGCTCCACTGCGGCCGCAGTCACCCTGCATCAATCGCAGTCAAACGGCTCCCCTCCACTGATTATGCACGTCGGAACGTGTGGTTTTGGCCCAAATTCGGCCCCGGGGTGTTTTCCCTCCAGCGCTTTCTTTTCGGGCTTGTTGGAGCGCAGAAACGGGAGCCAATGTGCCAGGCAGCCGCTGGCGGGTTTTGGTGACTCACGGCTCCTGGTGTCGTCCATTTTGATTGGCTGGAAGTGGTCGTGCGGCGGCCGACTCGGCCGACGGTATGCACTCTGGTTAGTTTGCACCCACTGACATTTCCGTGGTTCGACCCGTTCTGACTTCACCGTTGAGGGGTATTTGCAGGGTATTTGCAGGATGTTGTTTGCCGGATGTTGTTTGCTGGAATTTTGTTGCGGGGTATTTGCGGAGGGTTGAATGTTGAGGGGTATTTCTGTTGCGAGAAACAACACGGGTGGTGGGAGTTTTTGGTGAAGTGAGCGTCTTTTTCATGCGGGCTTTAGTGCTGGACGGGGTGTGCCGCTTCTGACGCAACCTAGTTTTTTATTACTAATGCTAGAATTGCAGGATGCGAGGATGTCCATGCTATCGTAAATATCGACTCAGTTCAGTTCTAAACCGATCTTAATGACACCCTCAAGGGAAGTGGTCCTGCATTGACATTCAACGGGCTAAATAAGACTGTGAGAAGTAAAGACTGATATCCATGTAGACATTACCCGGTGTGCAGGTCGATTGCAAAAGGAAAATCTAATTGACATCAATCGACGACAAGACGCTAAACAGGGAAGCCATACGAAGAATGGGGAAAAGGGATTTCTTTGCCAGATAAGCGACCTGAACTGTCTGACCACAGATGAGCAAATAGGTTGGCGCGCATATCAATTCTAATTTGCACCGTGCATCTCGATAGTAACAAATGACTACAATACAGCTCGATGTGATGGGCAAGTAGCTCGGTGTCACCAAAAAAAAATACCCATTGATCTTCACTGTGGTTTACACGCACTGTTACCGTCCGCCGTTATGCGTCTAGTATGCGTTTCAAATATTTACCTATATGTACATCCACTCCCGTCTAACACATCTCGAGTAGACGTCGAATCTCCATCTGCACATGCACTTGCACACGTGCGGTGTTGCGTGTTCGTGTGTTCTGTACCCGTGTCAGCAAGATCCGAGCGTGTGGGTTGCACCGCACTGGACGTCGTCGTGGCACCAGCTGAGGGCGCGCACCCAGTCTTGGCGCAAAAGCTCGTCTGCCGCCGCCCGCAGGTCTGGGTCAGGAACGAGCGCGCGCCGCACCACTTGGCCCGCGCCCGGCTCCACCACCGCCATCACCGCGCTGTCGCCGGTGTCTGAGAACGCCGCGTAGCGCGCGTCGCCCCACACCGCGCCCTTCCACGGAAACCGCGCGGTGGCGAAAAAAACAAGCACAATCCCCGCGGCCCACACGTCAGCCGGCGCGCCCCAGTAGTGGATGCGCGCCGACGTTTCCGGCGCGGCGTAAAGAGGCGAGCCCACAAGGCCCAGCGCCTTCACATCGCACGCAGTGGCCGTGGCAAAATCCACCACCTTGAGGGTCGTGCCCACCAACACCAAGTTTTCTAGTTTGATGTCGCGGTGGCACCAGTTGTGGTGGTGGAGATACTCCAACGCCAGAAGAAGCTGGCGCCAGAGACATTTTAGCTCGGGTGATACTGTGCCCAATGGAACCGGCGCTGTGTTCTCGGAGAACGCGGCGCTTTTTTGCCGGAGAAGCGCGCCCACGTTGGCCGAGCCGGCCTCCAACTGCATTCGCACCGACCCGCGCCAGCCCGTTTCGAGCCGGAGCGCGCGGATAATGTTGGGGTGGTGGAGCGCAGAAAGGACATAGTATTCGCGCAGGGCGCGGGCGCGGAAATCGGCGGGCGACTCGTACGCCTCGCGGTCTTGGTAGTGTTTGACGGCGTAGACCGAGCCGCCACATTCGACAAGATCCACCGAGCCGGAAACGCCGCTGCCTAAATGCGCGACTGTGTGCGGGCGTGAAAAGAACCCAAACATGTGTCGAGTAGTGTGGTGATGTGCTGCTGTGGTGCTGTGGTGATGTGGTGCTGTGGTGATGTGCTGCTGTGGTGCTGTGGTAAACACTGTTGTGCTGCTGTGGTGAGAACACTGTTGTGCTGCTGTGGTGACACTGTTGTGCTGCTGTGGTGAGGACACTGTTGTGCTGTTATGACGATAGTGACTTATTAGAACGGTCGAGTGTATTGGTGCGGGCATGAGACCCTGACTGTAGTGGTCTTGGGGCGCGGTAGTTTGGCGTTCATAGTCTCAGTCGCACTACCCCGGTGAGTACAATGTGGTGTTTCGAGAGGCGATGAGTACAACGTGGTGTTGGCGAAAGCGCGGTTGCTCCTACAACACCATCATCGAAAGACTACATATCACTGGCCATCCGTCAATTCCCCACATCCCCCATTCAATCCATGACAGCCAAAAGCTACTGGCTAAAAATAGTGGCATTCCGTCGAAACCTTCACCAAGGCTCGATGGCACGTTTTTTTCTCCCTCACACTACTGCTTAAAGGACAGTGAAATCTGGCCGACGGAAAAGTGCACACTCCTGTAGCATCCACTAGCTATTGCTTCAGCTCCAGTTATTCAGCCATAGCATTCATGCTGGTTACAGTCCCAATGCGCACTACCAACCTTCACTGCACAACAGCGCAAACCCTCACCAAAACATCCAATTGTGCAAATCAGCATTCCACAAAACAACAACAAATCAGCATTCCGCAAAACAACAACAAATCAGCAATTTACATATCAGCACAACATCCATCCACACTTCAGCACCAAAGCCAACAGCCAAACACAGGGCAATCAACCACAACAACCCGACCCGCCGCCATTTTCCGCCACCCGTGCCTCCCGCGTTGCCCTGCCGGCATACGGCAGTCGGCCCCATCATCCGTCCTAATGCGGCACGGCCCCATCCCGTTTGGTCACTCGATAAGAAGGCAAGACCTGCACACACCCCAGCGCTATATATATCCCACCGTGCCCCTTCTTCTCTGTCTCAACCATGAAGTTTGCCTCCGCCGCTACTATAGCATGCGTTGCAACCGCCAATGCTCTCACTTTGCCCTTTGGCCTACAAATCCCCAATGTTCCTTCTGCCCAGCAAGTTTTGGGTTCTCACTTTGAATCCGCCTCCAACCACTACTCCAAGGTGGTTGCTGCCCTCGAGAGCAAGAAGGGAGACGCCGTGAGCAAGATCTCGCAGTACTTGCGCGACCCCTTGGAGCAGCTCCCCGCCGGCGCGTTGAGCACGTGGGCCGACATTCTCGCCACCATGCCTGAGTCGGTGTCTCAGTTGAGTTTCAAGACTTTCCCCCGCAACTTCAGAAAGAAGGCGTCCAAATTCGACTACCATGTGGAGGACGCCAAATTGCCCAACCACCGCATGCGGATCAAGTCCACCCCGGCCGATTTGGGCATCGACACCGTCAAGCAGTACACCGGATACTTGGATGTGGCGGAGGAAGACAAGCACTTCTTCTTTTGGTTTTTCGAGTCGAGAAACGACCCCAAAAATGACCCTATCATCTTGTGGTTGAACGGTGGGCCGGGCTGCTCCTCGTTGACCGGGTTGTTCTTTGAATTGGGTCCTTCTTCTATCGGCCCGGACTTGAAGCCTATCTACAACCCACACGCCTGGAACAACAACGCTTCGGTTATTTTCTTGGACCAGCCTGTCAACGTGGGCTACTCGTACTCGTCTGAGTCGGTGTCCAACACCGTGGCCGCTGGCAAGGATGTTTACGCGTTCTTGGAGTTGTTTTTCAAGCAGTTCCCTCAATACAAGAATTTGGACTTCCACATTGCGGGCGAGTCGTACGGTGGCCACTACATTCCTGTGTTTTCGTCCGAAATCTTGTCGCATGAGGACCGCTCCTTCAACTTGACCTCTGTGATGATTGGAAACGGTTTGACCGACCCCTTGACTCAGTACGAGTACTACCAGCCAATGGCGTGCGGAGAAGGTGGCGAGCCCTCGGTTTTGGAGCCCGAGGAGTGTGACAATATGGCCTCGACCATCCCCCGGTGCTTGTCGTTGATTGAGGCGTGCTACAACACTGGCTCTGTGTGGCTGTGTGTTCCTGCTACCATCTACTGTAACAATGCGCAAATGGGCCCATACCAGAAGACCGGAAGAAACGTGTACGACATCAGAACCATGTGCGATGGCTCTAACTTGTGCTACAAGGACTTGGAGTACATCTCGGACTACTTGAACTTGCCAGAGGTGAAGGAGAAGGTGGGTGCGGAGGTGGACAACTACGACTCGTGCAACTTTGACATCAACAGAAACTTCATGTTTGCCGGAGACTGGATGCAACCTTACCACAAGAATGTGATTGACTTGTTGGAGCACGATGTGCCTGTGCTCATCTACGCCGGTGACAAGGACTTTATCTGCAACTGGTTGGGTAACCAGGCGTGGTCCGACCGGTTGCCATGGTCTGGCCATGACAAGTTCGAGGCGCAGCCTGTGCGCACCTGGTCCGTCAACAAGAAGGCTGCGGGCGAGGTGAAGAACTACAAGCACTTTACTTTCTTGCGTGTGTTTGGTGGCGGCCACATGGTGCCATATGACCAGCCCGAGAACTCATTGGAGATGGTCAACAGATGGATTGGTGGCGACTTTGCCTTTAACTAGAGGTTTCGCATAGCGAGAATTGAATGTTTTGAGGAAATGTGGGAGTAGACACTAGTAGGAACTATGTTTGAAGTGTGGAAGACACTAGTAGGAACTATGTGTGAAGTGTGGAAGTCACTAGAATGAACTATGGGAGTGTGTAACGACATAAAATATTGCATTCACATTGGAATCGTTGTTTTTGCATTCACATTGGACTCTTTGTTTTGCGTTCATAATCTCGCCAAAATACTATTTGTGTCTTCACCTCGCCCGTGTAGTAACTACTCCCACGGCTACAAAACAGTTCCAAACAGCGCACAAAGGTGCCAAATCATTCACACCAGGACATCCGTACCTGCCCGTGCACCACAGCCGCCAACATTCTGTCGCCAAACCCCAGCCCGGTTATGGCCCCGCAGCAAGCCAAGCATTCTGTGTCATATTTTCTATCATGGCAGATCCCGTCTCGGACCGCGCGCAACCACACTCGAGCAAGCCGCACCGGAACAAACTTAGAGCAGACAAAGTCGCTCGGACGGTGATGTTGCTTCCGCGCCTGTGCAAAAGTTCCATCTCCACGGCTCTGGAACCTTCAACCTCCAGTTCCGCTGTCCCCTATCGCCGTGTTCCCGTTTCGTATCACATCTGCACCGGTGTTTACCTGTACTGCAGACAGGCGGTGCGGACGAGTTTTGCACCCAACCTGCCTCTTTGGGCCATACAATAAACACCACCGACCATCTTCAACCGAACATCAGTATACTCTTTTCCTTCTCCATGCCCGTTCTTTGCTACACTGCCTTGTGCATGTGGCTCGTGGCCCTCTTCCTGGCCCAGGCACTGCTTGCGGCCTATGCATACACCATGCGACATTCGCCGGTGCTTTTGGCGTTTTCGGTGGTGGCTTTTGCCTGCGGTGCCACGATGGCGCTCAGTGGAGTGGTGAGACAGCTGCGGGCGGCAGTTGCGGTGAGAATGGCCACCGCGGCGGTGCATGTTGCATTTTCCGCGTGGCTAGTTGTGTGGCAGAATCTGGTTTCTGTGGAGGGGAAGATGCGGGCGGTATTGCTGGCGATATCGGCTGTGGCGTTGGTGACGGCGTTGAGCATGGGTACAGCGGTTCCAGGTGTTGCGGACGGAGAAACACTTCCGCGCGATCGGCCGAGGGTGGTGAGTGACGCCACGGTAAGAAGCGATCGAACCGACAGTGGCGACACTGTCAAAAGTGAAGCGACCGAGGCCTCGGCCAAGACCGACACCAACAGGAGCGACAGCACTGTGCGGGTGACCGAGAAAGGCAAGCTCGGCCGACCGGCGCACCGCCAGCTGGAGCATCCACCGGCCCAGTTGAGCCTGGCCCAGTTGAGCCCTCAGTACCCACAGTGCACGCTTCCCGGCCTCGCCTCTCCATTGCATCTCACCCACAAAATCGGCATGAGCACCGACCTCACAGCGCCCCAGACCGCCCTCTCCAACAAAGCCAGCGAGCACACGTTGGTGGAAAAAGGCGACGACGACCTTCTGTGGCTTGTGGCCGCATCCATGGCGCCCTGCGCGTGGTACGACAGTGACGAAAACTGGATGGCGCCGCGCACAGCCATTGGCCGCAGTCACACTACGGGCGCGCTTGGGGCGAAGCGCGCGCCAAGAACGCCCACGGCGGCGCGGGCGGCGCCCGACCTGGCGCCAGACTTCGCAGCCATGCGCTCCAACTTCGAGGACGACGACCTGCCCCGCAAGCGTGCGCCACGGCGGTCGCTCGACTCGGCGCCGTCGACCATTTTGGAACACTCGGACGAAGCCGACGCCGCCGACGCCGCCGACTTGCAAATCGCACGTGCCCCTCCGCGGTGGGGGCGCACTGTTTCGCTCCGCGAATGGGAGGACCACGCAGGGTGGGGCGCGTGGCCCGAGCCGCGCCCGCTATTGTACCAGGACCACGGAGTGCGCTACAGTCACGCCCACGGCAGCTCCGGGGACTCCTACGTGATCAGTGACTCCTACGGCGACTCCCTCAAGATCCCGGGTGACTGCCGCGGTGGTTTTGGACACTCTGGTTCCAATTCCGGCTTCAGTTCCGGCGCCTCGGGTTTCCACTCCGGCGCCTCGGGTTTCCACTCCGGCGCCACTCTCGAAAACTCCCTCCGCGCGGTGCAGTCGGCGTCCGCCGCGCCCTCTCTCCACACGTACCGCGAGGCCACCGCGCCCGCCTCCCCCCGCCCCTCCACGCCCCGCACGCCTCTCTCGCGCCCGTCCACGCCTCTTGCCGCCGCCCCCTCCACTTCTCCTGGAACGTCCCACTCCTCGCCTATCAAGAAAGTCATGGGCATCTTCCGCGCGCTGCTGACGCTGCCGCAAAAGACCCACCGCCAGCTGGCGTCGGTCGCCACCGCCGTGTCGTTTTCCACCTCCATGGCGTCCGGCCGCTCCTCCCGCCTGGGCTCGCCCCGCAAGGTGCTCAAGGCGCTTTTTGTGCGCGACCCGCGCGATGCCCGCACGGTGGCGGTCCAGCCCGCGCCGGCGCCGCCCAAACTTTTGCTTCCGGCTTTCGACGACAACTGGGACGCTCAGACCGCAGGCGCGCTGGACCGGCTGCGGGTAAGCTCCCTTCCGGCGTCGGTGGTGGGAGAGTACGACAAGGAGAAATGGCGCACCCTCAAGGAGTTGGAGCGGCGCGCGGCGCTGGCAGCCTCGCTTCCCTCTTGCACCTAGGCTCCCCCAGTCTATGTTGCAACTAGTGCGGCTGCATCCATCGCATTATATCCATTGCATTGTTTGTGTAGGTCGACTACCACAAGCTCCAAGTAGAATTACGTTTAATACATATTAATGCCAAGCCTGTCCAAGACTAGCCTCGCCACCAGCGTGGATCTCTTCTGACTTGCATTGTTATCTATCACCATTCAAGTCTACTCTGCGTGCGCTGGTGTTTTACTCATGGCCTCGCACCTGTCTACACAGTATGACTACGGAAGGGAAAGTGATCACTGACGACAATGAAACTCATGAAATGTGAGCCGAACTTCGATCACTAGACTGTAACTGCGCTTCTTTTCAACACCTTCGCAACTTGTCGGATAGAGTAGAAAAACCTTGGATGTCAGGAAAAATCGCCTGAAAGTCGACCTTTTTTTATTCCTTGAGTGACACATTCATCGGCGTTTTGGTGTGATGGCGTTTCGGTATCGATTGACCTTGTTAGATACCAGTTGGCTCTCATGCCTTTTTTTTTTTTTTTTTTTTATCTTAGCCATCTGCGGCGAAGGTGGACTTTACTCGTGCCATTATTCTTCCGGTGCCATATAATTATATTTTTCAATGCTACTTCCCATCGTCTTTTTGGTTATTTGCCCTCCCAGCCTTTTCTCTTAATTGGCTATTTGCTCAAAATTTTCTTTCAATAGCTATTTGCCCTCCCTTACATTTTCTCTAAAGTGACCGGTTTTTTATCTCACTCTTGGAAATCGGTTTATATCTCTTGTGCCGACCTCTTTTGCACGATTGGCATAACACATACCATGCCCCTGTCAGTAGATGCATTGGAGGGAAGATTTCCTATATGTCGAATCAAGAATTCTATGGCTGTCACTTGTTGCGTTTTTGCTGCTTTTGTGCATTTTGTAACTCAGGCAATTTGCACTTGAAGTTGTTTTTTGCGAGTTGGGTGCAAAATCGCACTTACAGATCACTTGAACATAATTCGAAAAAAACCAGCAACAAGTCAAACGGAAGGGAAAAGGCAAAAAACAATTTCCTCAAATGAAAATTCCTCAAACCCATAAATAATAATTTCTCCAAATACCATATTCTGCGAACGCCAAATTCAGGTGGTGTCTTTCTAGTGCGGCAGATGGTGAAAGCACAAATGCGCCTTCTGCCTTTGCAACTGGAGCCAAAACACTTTGAAGTGATTTCCAATCAACAATTAAATCAGTCAATAACTAGCAATTAAACCACGTAATATGTCCACTCGGTCCTTTCCTCTTCCTTTCACCTCCACCGCCTATCGTCAGCGGCATCGGGTGTACGGGTGTGCATCTCATCAGTTGAGACGGAAAATTTCATTCTTCACTCAACACACCACTATGGACGGAGACGACCTTTTCGACGTTTTCTCTGAGGCTCCCGCGGCCGTGCCAGAGCCCGTGGCCCAAGAAAAGCAAAGCAAGCCCGAATCCAAAAAAAGACCCGCTTCGCCCGAGCCAAAACCGGTGATTAAAAAGCAAAGCGCAGTTCCCACCAAGGTCAAAGCCGTGGTGAAAGATGCATCGGAAATCGAGGCTTCGAGAGAAGTGGCGCCTTCCTCTGGGTTGATGGCACCATCTGCTGAAGACTCTGCCCCCAAAGCCGGCCTCAAGTTGAAGCACCAGGTCAGACACCAGGTGGCTATTCCTCCAGACTACCCATACATCCCCATCGGCGAACACAAGAGAGAAAAAGAGGCCAGAACGTACCCGTTCACGTTGGACCCGTTTCAAGACACCGCCATCTCGTGCATCGACAGAGACGAGTCTGTGTTGGTTTCTGCCCACACTTCTGCCGGTAAAACGGTGGTGGCAGAATATGCCATTGCCCAGTCGCTCAGAGACAAGCAGCGTGTGATTTACACGTCCCCAATCAAAGCCTTGAGTAACCAGAAGTACAGAGAGCTCTTGGCGGAGTTTGGCGATGTGGGTTTGATGACCGGAGATGTCACCATCAACCCCGACGCCGGCTGTCTCGTGATGACCACCGAGATTTTGCGGTCCATGTTGTACCGTGGCTCGGAGGTGATGCGTGAGGTGGCGTGGGTCATTTTTGACGAGGTCCATTACATGCGTGACAAGTCCAGAGGTGTTGTGTGGGAAGAAACCATCATTTTGCTTCCTGACAAGGTGCGCCATGTGTTTTTGTCTGCCACCATCCCCAATGCGATGGAGTTTGCCGAATGGATTGTCAAGACCCACAACCAGCCCTGTCACGTGGTGTACACCGACTTCCGGCCCACGCCGTTGCAGCACTACTTGTTCCCCGCTGCAGGAGACGGAATCCACTTGGTGGTGGACGAGCAGGGTACCTTCCGTGAGGAAAACTTCCAGAAGGCTATGTCTTCCATTTCAAACAATATTGGCGACGATCCAGCGTCGGCCGACGGCAAGGGAGGCAAGAAAAACGGCCTGTCGTTTAAGGGAGGCAACAAGGACGGCAAGAGTGACATCTACAAGATTGTCAAGATGATCTACATGAAGCGCTACAACCCCGTGATTGTGTTTTCTTTCTCCAAGAGAGACTGCGAGTCGTTAGCGCTCAAGATGTCTAAGTTGGACTTCAACAACGACGAGGAGCGCAGTGCCCTCAACAAGATCTTCGAAAACGCCATCAGCTTGCTACCCGACGCAGACAGAGAGCTCCCGCAGATCAAGAACATCTTGCCCTTGTTAAAGAGAGGTATTGGCATCCACCACTCCGGACTTTTGCCCATTCTTAAAGAAATCATTGAAATCTTGTTCCAGGAAGGTTTGCTCAAGGTTCTTTTCGCTACTGAAACCTTCTCCATCGGTCTCAATATGCCTGCCAAGACCGTTGTCTTTACCTCGGTGAGAAAGTGGGACGGAAAGGGTTTCCGTTGGGTTTCGGGTGGTGAATACATCCAGATGTCCGGCAGAGCGGGTCGTAGAGGTTTGGATGACAGAGGTATTGTTATCATGATGATTGACGAAAAAATGGAGCCTCAGGTGGCCAAGGGAATGGTCAAGGGCCAAGCGGACAGATTGGATTCCGCGTTCCATTTGGGTTACAACATGATCTTGAACTTGATGCGTGTGGAGGGTATTTCTCCGGAATTTATGTTGGAGAGCTCGTTCTACCAGTTTCAAAATGCGTCTGCTGTACCCGTGATGGAGCAAGAGCTCCAGAAGTTGACTTTGGAATACAACAACACCAAGGTTGACGACGAGTACCTTGTCAAGGAATACTACGACATGAAGAAGCAGTTGAAGGCGTACCAAGAAGATGTTCGTCTCGTGGTGACACACCCAGGCCACATTTTGCCCTTCTTGCAACCGGGAAGAGTGATCAAGGTGGAGATTGCCGGCCAAGACTACGGATGGGGAATGGTTGCGTCTTTCAGCAAGAGAACCAACAAGAGAAACCCCTCGCAGACCTACACCGACCACGAGTCGTACATTGTGACGGTGTTTGTGTGCACCATGTTTGTTGACTCGCCTGTGACTCTTATCAAGCCGTTCAACCCTGACTTACCCGAAGGTATCCGTCCCTCCAAGGAGGGGGAGAAGTCGCGTGCCGAATACATTCCGATCACGTTGGACTCGATCCAAGCTGTTTCCAGTGTGCGGTTGAAGATTCCTGAGGACTTCAAGAGCTCGACCGCGAAGCGTAACATGGTTCGTACGTTGAAGGACTTGCCCAAGAAGTTGCCCGATGGCATTCCGTTGATGAACCCAGTGGAGAGCATGAAGATCGAAGACGCGGACTTCAAGACCTTGTTGCGCAAGGTGGACGTGTTGGAAGGCAAGTTGGCCACTAACCCGTTGCACGACTCCGACCGCATTGACAGCTTGTATGCCAAGTTCTCGCAGAAAATGGACATTGACGCGAAAATCAAGCAGACCAAGGAGAAGATTCTCCAGGCACAGGCGGTTCTCCAGCTCGATGACATGAGACACAGAAAGAGAGTGTTGCGTAAGCTCGGTTTCATCAGCCAGAACGACATCATCGAGTTGAAGGGCCGTGTGGCGTGTGAGATCTCCACCGGAGACGAGCTCATGCTTACAGAACTCATCTTCAACGGTACATTCAACACCTTGACTCCAGAGCAGTGTGCGGCGCTCTTGTCGTGCTTCGTGTTCCAAGAAAGAGCCAAGGAAGTTCCTCGCCTCAAGCCGGAATTGGCCGAGCCATTGAAGGCGTTGCAAGACATGGCCGCGCGTTTGGCCAAGACCTACAAGGACTGCAAGATTGAGATTGTGGAGAAGGAGTACGTCGAGCTGTTCCGTACCGAGCTCATGGAAGTCACGTACGCCTGGTGTAAAGGCGCCAGCTTTACCCAGATCTGCAAGATGACCGATGTGTACGAAGGTTCGCTCATCAGAACGTTCAGAAGATTGGAGGAGACCATTCGCCAGATGGTGACCGCCGCGAAGACCATTGGTAACGTGGAGTTGGAGACCAAGATGGAGAAGGCGGCAGAGTTGGTACACAGAGACATTGTTTCTGCTGGATCTTTGTACTTGTAAATTAGTTAATAGATATGCATCGCATCGAATACATGAATCTCGGTCTACAGAGATATATCACACAAGGGGACAGAGGTGTGTAGAGCACCGTATTGGCGCTCTGGGAGTTTTTTTTCTGGGGTACTGTAGCGATTGTCTCCAGATTGCTTCTCCGCGCCTTCTGCGCATATAGGTCACATGTGTGGAGGCGCACGCCTTCTACTATAAAGGCAGGGGCAATCTGATCCAGCCATTCCTTCTACCCGGCCAAGTGAGAATTTCGATATCTGCCGAAGCAGCCGATCCAATCGCAACTTCTCTCAAAACGCTACTACAATGGAACACAGGCGCTCGGTGTCGCTGTCCCAAGTGGAGCTTCTCTATGTGAAGTCAAAGGTCTATGTCCACCCCACCAGCTCCAAAAAGGACAATGTCCCAGGTTATCTCTCGCTCTCTCGTCCCGGAGGAGCCTCTACCAAACAGGATATCTTGCTTTCGTTCACGCCGGAATCGGCCCTTTCTCAGGAAGAGATCAAGGTGTACCAAGATGCAGACATGAGTGAAGACCTCATTGAGGATCTACAGGCGTTGCTGGTGTCGGGAAACAAGTCAGCGAAAAAGAAGAGAAAGGCGGTAGTCAGCAAGCCTGGCTCCAGCCTAGGCGTTTTCACCTTCTCAGTGCCGTTGGCATATGTCTATCTGATCCAATTCCGCACGCCTTCGCTCGGCTGGTGGTATGGATCGATCGTCACGAACACAAAGTCGGGAGAAAAGTTGCCGGTGGTTTTTTTCCACGATGACGAGTCGCCGCTGACGATAACCCGCCAGAAACTCAAAAACCAAAAGTTCGATCCGTTCAGTGAGGACGGCTCGATGTACTGGGGAGGCCAGGACTTGTTGACAGCGCTCGGAAAGCTCATTAATGTGGAGCGATCTACAGTCGAGCCCTCGGTGTACTTGGTTGATCCCAGTCTGGCGGACCTCCGCAACTTTTCTCCGTTGAAAAGCGGCGCAAACACTGCGAGCACCCCGAAGGCGGTTGAGCCGTTCAAGTTGCCCAACGTCAACAAGTTGTTGGCTACAGCGAAATGGAAAGTGTTGGAAACTGTCGCCACATTTGGTCTGCGCACAAAAAACCAGGTGCTCGACATTGTTGACGACCACGTTCCCAAAGTGGTGGTGAGACTGATCCAGAACAAGCCCGAAGTGCAGAAAATCAGCAACGACTTTGAAAGCGCCCGCGTTTACTTGGCTAAATGGGCCGCGCAAGTGAAGGAAGAGGCTGAGCAGTCGCAGCGGAAGTTTATGCTTGAAGATGCGGTGTACGCCCGAATCAATGACGAACTAGGGCCGGACGACCATCTCTTGACACCCGAAGAAATCAGTAAGGCGTCCCGGAGAAAGCCAATCTCCAAGGTGGAATGGGAAAGCTTTTTCGATGTGAATGGACGACTTATTGTGGCAGCGGAAGAAGTCAAGAGCAGAATTTTCCATGGTGGCCTAGAGACGGAAGTGAGAAGGGACGCCTGGCCGTTTTTGCTCGGAGTGTTCGCGTGGGACTCCAACAAGAGCGATCGCGACTTGGTTTACGACAATTTGCAGTCGAGCTACGCGGATTACAAGCGCAGATGGATTGAAGATGAGGCAAAACGCCAGACGGAATTTTGGAAGGACCAGAAGGTCCGCATCGAAAAGGACATCCACCGCAACGACAGACACTTGGATATTTTCAAGCATAACACGAGGAATGTTCTGACTGCAGATGACAGAGAATCTTCCCCCGAAACTCCGGATGAGGATGACGAGTGGGATCTTGCCAATATCACCAACGTGCACTTGTTCCGGATGCGCGAGATCCTTCTCACATTCAACGAGTACAATGTGAACTTGGGCTATGTCCAGGGAATGACCGATTTGCTTTCTCCAATCTACGTTGTTTTCCAGGACGAAGTTCTTTCGTTTTGGGCATTTGTTGGATTTATGGAGAGAATGGAAAGAAATTTTGTCCGGGACCAAAGCGGCATGAAGAAGCAAATGCTTGTTCTCAACGAGCTAGTGCAATTTATGCTCCCAGACCTCTTCCGTCACTTGGACAAATGCGAGTCTACGGATCTATTTTTCTTCTTCCGGATGCTATTGGTTTGGTTTAAAAGAGAGTTTGAGTGGGAAGATGTCAACAACTTGTGGGAAATTTTGTGGACTGACTACTTTTCAAGCCAGTACCATCTTTTTGTTGCCTTGGCCGTGCTTAGTGACAACAAGAGAATTATTATGCAAAATTTGCTGCGGTTTGACGAGGTGTTGAAGTACATGAACGATTTGCAGGGCAATATGAATCTTCACGACTTGCTTGTAAGAGCAGAATTACTTTTTTTGAGATTCAGGCGCACAATCGATCTCATCGACCGGAAAAATCTGACCAAACGAGACGAAGACTTGTATGAGGTGAGAGTGAATCCCGATTTGCGCCAGCTTCTTTCGCGAGAATTAGTAATCCAAAAAGAGGTTGAGCGTCCGGAAGGCGTCGGAGGTGGTTAATTCGACTGCATTGGAGCGTTTTTTTTTTATTTATTCAGGTAATTATTTGTGCATGGCTGAACATGTTCTTCTGTAAGATAATTCGCGGCGTCTAAGCATATCTCTTCCACATGCCGTTAGAGTATAATAGACCTGCATACTCATATATTAGCACGCATCTCGTGGTTAATTAAGAATGCACGATTATCGGCTTGCCGAAACCTGCACGCGGAACATATACAGCTGAACCATAAGTATTGGTAATTTTTTTTTTGAACCAACTCATCATGTCGAGCCCGCTCAAAGCCGACGATACGGCGAACTATCAGTCATCAGCCGACCAAGAAGAGGGTGAATACTTTTATGAAGAGGACTGGCAGCTCTCTGAAAGAACGAAGCGTATGCTCATCGCTGGTGGGGTATTCATCTGTTTGGTTTTAATTTATTTCTTCTGTATTGCGTTGCCCAACATGTTCATTCCTGAAGCCAGAAGATTAGATGGTATTTCTATCGTCCAAGAACTAAGCGTTGTCTTGAAGCCAGTGAACCCGACTACCGTGGAGGCGTGGAAACTTGAGGAGTGGGCGATAAGCGAGAGCCCAGAAGGTGATGACTTGGAAGAAACAGAAGATGCAGAAGATGTCGATAGTCTCAAAAAGGAAAAACATGGTCTAGTTTCCAAGGAAAGAATTATTGTTGTGGGAGATATTCACGGCGAATTGAGAAATTTCAAGCGCTTACTCCGGAAAATTAACTTCGATGCTGAGAGTGATCATCTTGTCATTTTGGGAGACTTCATTAGCAAAGGTCCAGACTCCATTGGTGTCATTGAATTGCTTGACAAATATAATGCCGAATGTGTCATCGGCAACCACGAGTATTATGTGTTGAACAACTACGCCCAATTCCACGGATTGAGTAGCCCATTCTTTGTGGGAGAAAACTCCACCGTGCCATTTCGAGATTTAGGTATGTCAACTTTGGGCTTCAACGACGATCCTGAATACCTTTTAGCCAAAAAATTGCAACCTGTACACGTCGCATTCATCAATAAGTGCCTGTTAATCAAGAGATTGGGAAGTGTTCCATTACATTCTTCCAAAACCACCGGAGGAAAGAAACACGCTGAAGGACTTGCAGTTCATGCGGGTTTGAAGTTGGATGCCCTCGCTGATCTTAACGAACAAGACCCCATTTCATGTTTGGAAATGAGATCGTATTTGGGACCGTACTTCAATGAGACCACCGACGACCCGCACGAAACGAATGCGGTGTCGTGGTCGAAAATTTGGAATGCGAAACAAAAAGAGGGATCTTTGGAGGAGCAATATGTTGTGTACTACGGCCATGATGCCCGTCGTGGTTTGAACTTGAAAAAGTGGGCCAAGGGCCTCGATAGCGGGTGCTCGAGAGGCGATGACCTTTCAGCAATGGTAATCTGGCAGGAAAAGACACCCAAAGGGAAAATAATATATAAGGAACAGCCAGTCTCTGTGCTGTGTTAATATTTTTCTGGCTCAAGAAATTTTAATTCATCCCTAGCTTGTCTAATAAACTTTAATAGAAACCACAGTGAGTAGGCATTAGCTACGTTCCCTCTTACTGAAGTTGCAGAATACAGAAAAGAAAGAAAAAAAATACCACAAAAAAAAGTCAGAATGTCGTTTCACTTCCTTATATATGCAATAGCGTAGGTGGTTGCAAAAAAAAAGGCAGCCGCAGAGCACATAAATTGAGCAGAATCCGCG
The DNA here is from genome assembly GCA_030557995.1 of Clavispora vitiphila. NCBI lineage: Eukaryota > Fungi > Ascomycota > Pichiomycetes > Serinales > Metschnikowiaceae > Clavispora > Clavispora vitiphila. Next base: position 55,405 of record JANIJR010000039.1, read on the forward strand.
CGAAACGTGGATTGATGTGGAGGTTTATATGGGAGTGCAACGTGCTCAAATTCGCGCACAAAAACTGCACTTTTCAGCACGCCGCTGAGCCCCTTGCGGTACGATGCAGTACACAAAAAAAACAACACAACCGCCAAATAAAAACCTCCGAAAAACCCACACCCCCTAGATTTTCTTGAACACCCAAACATTCCAAGTATCAAAACATCCACACACCATGTCTGAACACAACCAAGTGATGGCACCACCGGGCGTGATCCTGTCCATCTTTACTGAAGAAGATGGTCGGCCCATGGTGTTTTACATTGACCCCGTTGACCAGGAACGAGATAAATACATTAAGTTGATTCATGCTGCTGGCGGAGCAGTTGAAACCGATGGGCGCGTATTGGAGAATGGCAGAGTTGTGCAGTTGAGCTCGTACGCATGGGAGGACCGCATCACAGTGTCCTTCCGCTTCATTGACGACTCCTTGAAAAAGGGAAGCATGTGCTTTATTGACCAGTACCGGGTCATGCCCGGATTGGTCAAGAAGCGCATCAGTCAATACGATGACAGTATGGATGCGGCTGACGCAGTGGCCCACGCGTTGGTGAAAAAGAAGATGAGTAAAACCACCACCAAGTTCACTCCCGAGGCAGATAATTTTATCTTAGAACAAGTGAGATTGAAGCCACGGTTCAGAACTTCGCACAAATTCTTTGAAGAGTTATCACACCATGAGTTGTTGCGGGGTCATACCGGCAACTCGGTCAGAAGTCGTTTCAGAGCGCATTTGGAGCACAGATTGGACTACGTATGGAAGACAGACGAGTACGACAATTTGGTTCTTGACGAGGAAGGTCGCCAAATTGCAATTGCCACCAACTTAGCCAAAACGATCAAAAACAGATTCACGGCAGAGGATGACTACGAGTTATGCCGGGAAGTGATCAATCACGTGTTGACCAATCAAGATGCGGAGCAGCTAAAATCGCCTGACGGAGCGTACCTGGAGTACCCTTTGAACGAAAACAAGTTCAGCGTGCTGATAGTGTTCTTTGATGAATATGCGCGCCGTCACCCCCAACATTCGTCGTCCAGTTGGCGTGACCGTTACCGTAAGTTTGCCAGAGTGTACGGGTTGCAGAAATACCGCGACTACTACCTAAGAGAGAAAGATTCGAAGGATGGACCACAGCCTATGAAGAACTTGACGTCGCGGGCATCGAAGGAAAAGAAGAAGATTGAAAACAACGTGAGAAGAATGAAGAAGGTTCAGGACGATGCTGAGGTTGCAGCTGCAGCTGCGGTTGCTGCAGTGGCCACCAACGGACATCTACTTGGCCACGCACCTCACCATCATCACCATCATCACCACCTTCCACCTTTGACACATTCGCAAATGGACGCTAACGCTGCTGCCGCTGTTGCCAACTTGGCCGTGTCTGCGCGGGAAGCATCTGCTTTAGAAGAGGAGATGAGCGAAGTGAAAAACTCGAACATCCACGAGGCGCTCCGAAATGTCGGCGCTGAAGCTGGCCGTGTGAACATCGAGGATGATATGGTGAACACTGGGGTCAGAGCGCTTGCAGGCATGCACCCAGAGACAGATGAAAGTGCCATTCACCCTAACCTTGGGGGCACAGGAGGAGTGACGGACCATGACGACTTTGACTTGGAGTTGAAGACCGAGCCAGATTCGCAGGACGTGTTTGTCAAAGAGATTGAGTACATGCACGAGGATGCAGAGGTGGATGATTTGTTTAATGCGAACTTCTACGAGCAGAAGCCCAAGGATGCATTGAGCAACGTGGAAAAGGTGTTGAAAGCAACTGGCCCAGAAGACTTGGGCCGTCTCTTCCAGGAGTTGGAAAGTATTGGGTTGCAACGTCGCTTCACCGGGCACGTTTTCAAGGTCACAGGAGCAGATGTGCGTTATGTACACAAGCTCTTGGCCCAGATTTTCCGTGGCATGGACCACCACACGCCGTTGGATGAGTTGTTGTTCCCACGGAAGCAAAACGGTATGTGGATTCAAGAATACGACATATACTTGCGGAAGGGTGAGTTAAATGAGTTGCAGTTCCAGTCGGAACAGAGTATCGACCGGCGCCGGGTGTTTTTGGGGCTTGACGAGTAAATCGAAATGAATACAGGAAGCGCAGTACAGAGACAACAGTAATGGTCAGATGTGGCTGAATTTGAGATGTGGTGTAATTGGTACAATTCCAAAATGACTAAACAGAAAGTTGCAAACGTGGTCCAAATTTGTGCTGAAAATTGGACGTTTAGACGGTACAAATACGGTGGAAATGAAATTGCTCCAGATGTAGTGAAATGCAGCTTCGAATGTGGAGCGCCGGATTCCGTGGAGTTTCAGGTACGTTGTGTGCGGATGAAGGTGCGCCTTGAAATTAGCAATATGAAACTTACATTCAATATTTACATTTGAGATTTAATCTGATATTTACATTTGAGATGTACATTTGAAATTTGCATTTAAGATTTGCATTTGAGATTTGCATTTGAGATCCAAAAGATTTACATTTGAGATTATGAGACTGGAAGCCTTTGTACTACTATTAGGTGTGGTGCATATGTGGCGTTGCGGAGCCGTATTTTCTGGTAGCATTGAAACATAGCACAATGTGATGATATGAAACGAGGCGAGCCAAGACGTTGTAAACAGATGAGACAAGAAGGAAATACTGAAAGCGGACATTCGCGAATCTTGGTGCACAACACCTGCACGAAGAACACATCAAGGGTGAGATCCGAGGGTGCGATGCGTCAGGGTCGCGCAAACAGGGCCGAGTCCCGGAAAAAAAAGACCGAAAAATCAAAAAAATAAACAGCGCAATTTCCCGTTCCAGCACACCCACGAAAAACAATTACACACCCGTTGTAGAATAATAAAACATGTATTTGAACTGACAATAAAATCACCGAAGACAGCCCCCCTAATCAGAGTAGATACCCCAGTACTGCTCAACGCCGTAATCACCTGGAGACTTCCACAAGTCGTTGAAGGCCGTGAAGAAAGTCACGTCATCACCGCAGTTTTCGGAAATACCTGCAAGCACGATAGCCTGGTTAGCAGAAGAAGGAACAGCCTTACCGTAGGTGTTACCCTTAGTAGGCCATCCGGTCTCGGTGATGAAAACATCGGCACCAGAACAAGCGGCAGAGACTCTTTGGATCTGGCTCAACACCCACGCACCAGCCTCCTCGGCAGTAACACCACCGTCAAAGTATGGGTGGGCGTTGACAGCAACGTAGTCGGAAATGGTACACAAATCAGGGTTGTTGATCACAGCAACGAAAGTGTCGACGGAAACAACCTTGCCGGTGTAGCCGGCGGAAGTCAAGGCGGTTCTGGCCTCCTCGACGTAGGACTTGACTTGGGACACGGTGGCGGAGCCGCTGTTCACCAACTCGTTACCGACAGAAACGGTGTCAATCACGTCCCATCCGTACAGCTCGACGGCGGAGGCGATGGTGGACACGGCGGAGGCAATGGCGTCGACGTAGTAAATGCCCACGAAGAGCTTTTGGCCGTCAGCCAAACCAGCCAAGACATTCTCAACTTGCGAGCAGTCAACACCGTAGATTCTGATCAACAGGTAGTCCGCGAGCTGCGCGAGGTCGGACTTGACGTCGGCGGCAGACTTGCACGAGCCGTCCGAGGCGTAAGGAGAGTAGGTGATACCCTTGGCGGCGGCAGAGAAGGATGCGGAAGAGGAGGAAGCGGCAGAAGACGCAGCGGAAGCAGCAGAAGACGCAGCGGACGCAGCAGACACGGCAGCGGCGGTGGAGGCAGCCACGGTGGCCGCTTCGGTGGTTGCGGCGCCACCAGCAGTGACAACCACGGTGTGGGTGACAACATCCTTCTTGGCGTGTTGGTGGTGTTGGTGTTGGACGGGCTGGGCCAACGCGGTGGCCACGAGGGCAGCCTTAACGAGCGATTTGAACAACATAAGGGAGCGACAAGGTCTGTTTCTAGGGAGCGAAAGGAAAGACTGTAGAAGACAAAGTAACCTTGGGGTGTTGATGGTGTGTGGGAAGTGCATGTTTTTTATATAGACGGGGCAGTGCCTCCTGCACGCCAGGAGTGCGTCGGTGGGCGCGTGCCTTCCCTCGGATGTGCCTGCGGAGCGTGTGCCGGAAATTATGCGATCGAGCCATTGTTACCGCCCTGTCTGCAGGAGGGTGGTTAGCCAAGCATTCGCGGCCCACCACTAACCATGTGGATGGTTTGAAGGTGGATGGGACGCGCGTATGCTGGGGCGGCTCTTGCCAGAGGACACCTGGCCAGGGCTAAGGAGCCGAGAGACACCGGGGCACGGGGGCTCATGCAGGATGGGGATGGATGGCTGCGACGTCGTCTATGGTACTCGCGGGCACAGGGACGGTGCAGGCGGAGGATGGGCCAGACCGGACTGTCGGTTAAACCTCGACTGAATACAGAGGCCATGATTGAATACGGCAAATTAGGTACAGTAAAGGTAACACAGTAAACTTAATCCAGTAAACTCAACGCAGTAAACTTAATACAGTAAATTGGATACAGTAAAGTTAACGCAGTAAACTTAACACAGTAGAATAAATACAGTCAAAGACGGTAAATCCAAGACGGTAAATCCAAGACGGTAAATCCAAGACGGTAAATCCAAGACGGTAAATCCAAGACGGTAAATCCAAGACGGTAAATCCAAGACGGTAAATCCAAGACGGTAAATCCAAGACGGTAAATCAAAGACGGTAAATCAAATACAGTAAATCAAATACAGTAAATCAAAGACGGTAAATTAAAGACGGTAAATTTAATACAGTAAATCAAAGACAGTAAATCAAATACAGCAAATCAAATTCAGCAAATCAAATACAGTAAATCAAATTCAGCAAATCAAATACAGTAAATCAAATACAGCAAATCATATACAGCAAATCATATACAGTAAATCAAAGACCGTGAATTGCGTACTGTGCTCTAGTAGACGAAATACAGCGAAGTTGGCAGAGACCACCACACCGTGTGGAAATAATAACCGGTTGACCGTGAGGAACAATACTGTAGAGGGTATAATACCGCCACACAATAGACCATTCTCACCAACACGACCGCATCGGACCACCCGTTGGAGATATCGCAGAAAACCACCGACTAGAATTACAGCACCCACAGGATGCAGACGACCACGCAATCGAAATTTCCCCGATCCATCGCCGCCCCAAGACGGCCATAAACCAGTAGACTCACCAGTAGACTCTCTCTCCTCCTGCAGTTTTACATTGTCCGCAATCGGCGCGACAAACGTCGGCCCACGGCGCGGTCGCACTTAACGCCAAAACTGGCTAATTGCGTGCATGTGGGCACATTAAATCTCGCATAATCACCGGCCCCTCTTGCATCTTGTTGCACAGGAAGTACGTTCCAACGTCGTAACCGCAGGTCGGCGTCGAAGGCTGTCGCTGGGGCTGAGCTGTGGGTGCACTTCGCAATATGACTCCTGATGTGGGCTTTTGAGCTTCACTCGGGGCGTTTTGTCTGCTGTAAGTGCTGGTTTTACCGGTTGTCGCATCTTCGCTCTCTAATCACCACAATCTTACTGTTGGGGTGTCACAGCGAGAGTGTGACAGCGAGAGTGTCATATTGAGAGTGTGATCGTGAGGTGTGATCGTGAGAGTGTTACCTCCAGTTCCAGTTCTACTGAAACTTTATTCTCAGACTAGTGCTTCCACTTCAACACATGCCCCACCCCGCTTACTGCAGCTCTTACTGTAGAACCTGCTACTGCTTAGACCAAAACTTACAACAAACTCCTCTCAGTTTACTCATTGCTTCAGAAGTCTGGAGATCTGGATTGGATCGGGAATGAGTATTGGCAACTAGAAGGCTCTTCCCTCACTTTCCTTCACCTGAATTATCTGTAAACTATGCTCGACTCGCTTAGCCCGGTGTAATATTTCTTTTTTTTTTTTATTTTTTATGTACTTTTCGAACTCATTCATCTCTTCTCATCTTTCCTTGGTACACCACTACACCACTTTTTTACTACTGCCTAGTCTACCACTGCCTCGTCTACCACTGCCTAGTCTATCACTGCCTAGTCTATCACTCCCTAGTCTATCACTGCCTAGTATATCACCACGTAGAAAGGGTCTTATCTACCAAGGCAGAATTATTTTCAAGGACTTTTATAAGATGCGTACCTTCGTATCTGTAGACTGGCTTCGGTGTTCTGTTAATTACCTTCATATAAACTCCAAATTACAGATGCACTGCTTCTTACATCACTCTAAATCTAGGCTCACCTTCACACTAGGGTTCCGGTTTCTTTTCGTGGGAACAAGCGTCCCAACCCATACATACTAGAGTCTCGAACTATAGCAATATCGTCGAAATATCTAGAGTTGCAATTTGACTGGTGGTCAGTGCGGCAGAGAGGTACCTCCATGTATAAGGCTGCGTACTCCAACCCTACAGCAACACTATACCGCTATATTAACACTGTATTAACACTGTACTACCGCGGTACTGCCACTATAGCCACTGTACTGCCACTAGAGCCATTATACTGCCACTATCAATGCTAGCGCGAAACACTCTCACACTAAACGACCGAAACATATAAACCTTAGCACCTTTCAATCAGGCGCCATTTTCTGCCCAAAAATTGTATCTTAGGATTGTGATGTGCTGATCTTCTTGTCTACTGGTAGCGCGGCCCGTTGTAGCTGCGAATTCCCACGCACAGCAAATCTCTAAGAACACCCCAATCTCCCAACCACCAAAACCCCACAAAAGACAAAGACAATACGCAAGACTGTGTAAAAACCGAGAGTTCCTTATCTCCAATTAACTCTGGCATCAAAAATTACTTCAAGCTACCGACTTTGGCACCCAGTAACGGTCGGATCGCGATACAGGACCCTTCTTACACATGTGGCTATCAAAACTACACAAGCGTGCCAACGTGGCGTATAAATAGTATTTTAGAACTGGATCTATCGACTGTGGTATGGATTCCTCATTTGAGTTTGCCCCATACTAGGCCGAAAGTAGCCCACCTGAAGACAGCAAGAGTGCAATGGTGGTGTTCTGCATATACCCCAGTTTCCACCACTGGTATTAGCCGTGAGGTCTAGCACCGACAAAATTAGCCCAGTACCTAGTCATCTGTGCACCCATACAAACACATATTCTTATCCTGATCCCACGTGTTTTGTCCGTTATCCACGGTTTCCGGTTGCTGCGTTACTGTACCACCTCTTGCCTGCACACACAAGTTCCACGTGACCTGCCCGGATCACGTACGTCAGTTATCCCCTACTTCACTCCAACTACTCCACAATCCACACACAAACCCGAATCTGTATATCCAGCATTTTCCCCAACCCCCTTACTTACAGAGCATACACCCGGACATCCCAGCTTTCGATTTCCGGCCCCAATTCCTCCGTACTGCCTGTGTGTGTGTGTGTGTGTGACAAATCTAGCAATTGACGTGTGTAACCACCCAACCACGCCTGCGCCATCCGTCCATCGATCCCAGATCGCGAGATTCTTTCTAACAGCGCCATGGTTGGTAACGACGACAAAATCATAGAGATCGACAGCGATTGCGACGTTGTGGACGAAAAATCCCCTAATGCTATAGTGGTGGACGCCAGCAGCGCCGAGAGCGCCGACGATTCAGACGACGACATGGAGGTCGAGCCCAATGTGGCGCCGGTTGCAAAAAGCACGCCTTTGGGCGCGTATCCCATAGCCTCAGACCACGAAAATCTCGCCAAACGCCTAATGAAGCCAATTCCAGATTACCCGACCAAAGCCGAGGCTCACTTTACCTGGGCCATTGATGACTGGAACGCGATAAGGCGCGAGGAGAAAGTTCGGTCCGAGCGGTTCGTCTGCGGCGGGTTTGAGTGGAACATGCTCTTGTTCCCGAAGGGAAACAACGACAGCTTGTCGCTCTACATGGAGCCGCATCCACATAAAGAAACCACAGACTCCACGGACACTGACACTTCCACGGATACTTCTGCCAAATGGTATGTATGCGCCCAGTTTGCGTTGGATTTCTGGAACCCCAGCCATCCGGAGTCCCATTACCCCAGCAGCTCTAGCCACCGGTTCACTCCCAGCGAAACCGACTGGGGCTTTTCGTCATTCATCTCCGCGCGCGACCTCGCTAGCCCCGCCAAGTGCGGCCAGAAACACGCGATTTTGGAGGGCAACAAGTTGAACATCACCGGGTACGTGCGAGTGATCGACGACAGCTCCACCGGCGTGTTGTGGCACAATTTCCTCGACTACGACTCCAAGGCGCACACCGGCTATGTTGGGTTGAACAACCAGGGCGCCACGTGCTACCTCAACTCGTTGCTACAGTCTTACTACACCACACGCGTATTCCGGGATTTGGTGGACCAGATCCCCACTGAGGATGACAGCGGCAGCAAGGCCGTTGCATTGGCGTTGCAGCGCATATTTTACCTTTTGCAGCTGTCTCACGAGCCCGTGGGCACGTTGGAGTTGACCAAGTCTTTTGGGTGGGACTCCAACGACGCCTTCACTCAGCACGACGTGCAGGAGCTCAACAGAGTGCTCATGGACCGCCTTGAGTCGGCGATGAAGGGCACGCGCATCGAAAAAAAGTTGAACGACGTGTTTGTCGGTAAGATGAAGTCGTTCATCAAGTGCGTGGATGTGCCGTACGAATCGCTGCGCGTGGAGGACTTCTGGGACATCCAGCTCAACGTGAAAGGCTTCCGCAACTTGCAGGAGTCGTTCGAAAACTACATTGAGATTGAGATGCTCGACGGAGAGAACAAGTACCAGGCAGGCGAACAGCATGGTTACCAGGATGCGAAAAAGGGTGTGGTTTTCGAGTCGTTCCCGCCAGTGTTGCACTTGCAGTTGAAGCGGTTTGAGTACGACTTCATGGTCGACGACCTTGTTAAGATCGACGATTTATATGAGTTCCCCGACAAGATCGACCTTGCTCCGTACTTGGACTCCGACTTGCCCGAGTCTGTGCGCTCGGAAAACTGGAACTACAAACTCCACGGTGTTCTTGTGCACCAGGGCAGCATCTCAAATGGTCACTACTACGCCATGATCAAGCCAGAAGCTACTAGTGAGACCTGGCTCCGCTTTGACGATGACAAAGTGTGGAAAGTCACGCCCACGCAAGTGTTTCAGGAAAACTTTGGCGCCTCGGACTTGAGCCCAGCCCAGGTCCGCCTGCTCACCCGCCTGGAACGCAACGAGTTCATGATTCGCCGGGCAACCTCCGCATACATGTTGGTGTACTACCGTGAATCAGAAATGAAGTTTGTGCTACCCACGGAACTCACCCCCACTCCCAAACACGTGTCGGAGCAAATCATTCGTGAGAAGGAAGAGCTCGCTGACTGGGAGCGCAAAAAGCGCGAGGCGTTGTTCTACATGAATGTGAAAATCACCACAGTGGATAATTTCGCCCACTTCAACGGCTTTGATACTTATCCCGACCCAGGGAAGCCCAAGTTTTTTGACCCATCAATTTTTGACCCTCAGGCATATCCACAAACGCTTTCGGTGAAGAAGGATGCCAAACTCTCGTCTTTATACAAATTGGTGGCGCAAACTTTAGGCTACTTACCTGATAAGGTTGAAGAGGCGGGTGACGCAGAAAATCCTTCGATGAGCATTGATGAGAAAGACGACGAAGTTTCCAAATATCCTTTCAGATTGGTGACAGTGAAGCACCGCAATAACAGAACAAGCAGACCCGAGCATCCGGTCCCCTTTGATATGAACGACGCCACCATCAACGAGGTGTACACCAAGTGCTTTAAGCGGAAGTATGACGAGTTGGTGTTTTTCGTGGAAGAAACCAGAAAAGAATTGACCTTCATCAGTCCTCCGGAAAAAAGAATCACACCAGAATCTTTTGATTTCAATGCATGCGCCCAAAGAATCGTGAAAAACCAAACGGAACCATCCCGCAAGTTTGATGACGATAATATAAGAATCTTTATTAAATACTTCGATCCAGTCTCGGACGAGGTTCGGGGACTCACATATGCCAATGTTTCAAAGGATATCACCGTGTCGAGCTTGACAGAGTCGATCAATTCTGTACTTGGTTTTGAGCCTCTGACCCCATTGGAGTTTTTTGAAGAGGTGTCGCTGGTGCGGATAGAGCCTATAGATGCAAGTGTCACGTTTGAAAAGAACGAGTTAAGCAATGGTGATATCTTGACCGTTCAAATTGCAAATGTTCAAGTTGCAACGCAGGAAAAGAAATTTAGCGATGCCAAAGAGTACTACGAATTTTTGTTAACTAGATTCCATATTCTGGTCAAGCCATGTAAGGCCGGGGATGACGAGGAAGACAGCAATTTTGTGGCTGATGAACAAACCCCTGAGACAGAGTCAACCAACGAGGAGTCAACTGAGGCCCAAGAAATTCAGTTGGCCAAAGAGATTAGCAGATCATTTGACATGTGGGTCTCTACTTCCTATACCTATCAAGAATTGGCCGATGAAATAGCGGAGAAGCTTGATAAAAGTGTGGACCTGAAACACTTGCGCCTCTTTGTCATCAACAATAATGGTGCTAGACTTCCGTTGTCTTCGAATTTGGTATTATCCCAGATTTTCACCAAGCAAGTTGCTGTTTCGTCCATAATTCAGTTTGAGTACGAGGTGCTCAACATTACGTTGGAAGAGTACGAAAATATGAAGTCTGTTAAAATTTACTGGTTGAATACCATTCTTCAGTTCCACCTTCTTGATTTGCTTGTGCCTAAGACCAGTACTGTCGCGGACCTTATCAAAAAGGTTATCGACAAGATGGATGTGCCTAAGGAGCATTGGAGCAATTTGCTCGTTTGGGCTGGTCAAGAGTCGAAATACGCGGATCTTGTCAAATTTGATAGATCCATCGAGGACTTGAATGACGAGTTCGAGTACTACTGTGGCTATTTTCCCGCAGAAGTGGAAATATTGACGGGCCACGACATGTTTAAGAGGTTTGATGAGAACTACGTCTCACCGTCGGATATCGAGGATGAGGCTCTTAGACTGGAATTTAAGTTGGCTCAGCGTTACTTGAAGCTGTTGAACATTGTTCCCGTCTTTCACTTCTACAAGTCCACGTCTTATATACACAGCAAACCATTTGTGTTTGCAGTTTACCCTGAGGAGTCGTTTGAAGATACTAAGACGAGGTTACGCAAAAAATTAGGGCTTGGAATCCAGGCGTTTGAAAAAGTCAAGATTGCGCTTGCTGACATCAACGACAAGGGCCGGTATCTTGATACAGAAAAGGCGGATTTGAATTTGCTTAACGAAATTCTGAAGTTTGATTCGCACGTCTCCCTTGCTTTAGATCATCCCGACCGTAACCCTCGGCGCACCAACCCATACGAACGGGGTATTTCAATTCGTTGATTGTGTATAGATGTACGGGCGTTTCCATCAATGATACGTTGATCATGAGTGTACTATAGAGAAGAAGCAACGTAGGTTTATCCGAAAACAGTATTGTATTTTAACTTGCTCCTTAATGTTGGATTGGTGTTGGACTAGCCTGCCCATGCTTTTCCTTCCACTCCAATTCTCGAAAGTCCGTGGAACTGAGTTTTCCCTTCCAGTTATTTTCAGCAGACCCGCTGCCATCCCCACCAACAACTTCGACCAGCACCACTTCCAAGGCACCAAATCCCCTTTCTTTTCTGTAGTTGTTGACAAATTTGGCCCCCGCCGCAGTTTCTTGGCTTATCACCAAACTATTGATATCACGTACATATCCTGTGGGGCCGCAAACATCGTTGATTTCGTAAATGGAAAACAGCACGTGTGGAGGCAAGTGACGCTGGAGAATTTTGACCACTGCGTCGATTCGGTCGCTCAACAGTTGCAACATTTCTGCGTATTTCTTCTTCTTGAGCAAAGCGGCACCTGTAACACCCACAATCACGTGGCTTCGGGCGCAAAAGGCCGTGGTCTGAAGCAAAATCTTGTGTCCGTCATGAATATGGTCGAAGGTACCGCCAACCGCAACCACGTCTGACTTAGTCTCATGTGGGGTATTCTGTTTTGGGAGGAGAGGAAGATCCAAGTCGACTTGCACAATTCCGGGAGTAGGCGATGATTCGCTCTTTAGGCAGAATGTTTGGCGGTAGGCGGCGCCTGTTGCCCGAAATAAAACTTCAATGTCGAAAGTGGGGCCAAATCCGTGGGAGGTGGCACATTCTCTCGCTTGCAGATAGAGAAGCAGAAGAACCCGGGTGAAATCGGCAACCAGCTTGGGCTGGGAGCCCACAAGAATGTGAGCGGATACGCAGGAGCTGGGTATTTGGCTGAAACACTTCTGGAAGAATTCCGAGTAGTCCCGCTCGAGCGGGGTGTGAAGTAGAAGAAGAGCCATGTTGGAGGCGTGCAGGTGACAGTAGGAATGAGTTGGGTTGCGTTTCGCACAGTAGACGGTTTAATTGCACTGGTGGAAAATCCTTTGGAGCGCTGGATCTGAAATGAAGATTGGATCTGAAATGAAGATTGGATCGGGAATGAAGATTGGATCTGAAATGAAGATTGGATCGGTGAAGAAGGCGCAACGGAGAGTCGCGTCCTAGATTGTGCTGTAGTTGGTAAAGTGAAGCGATTGCAATCTGCTACTCGCGGTGGATCGCCAGGTGAAGTACAACTTCGCAGGTCGCTTCCGATTGTGCACGATAAGAAAGCCAGCTAGTTGACTTCACAGGCATGGTGTTGAAGGGGTAGAAAGTATGTGCATCAGCCTGCATTCCCAATCATGGCAGAAGCGCCTATCACGTTGCAAATCCTGGCCATTTCTGATATTTTGTCACCGATTATGTACGAAGGCAGTAGTCCAGGCTTACAGTAGCTGATTCGAGTATATGTACAAGCATTCACGTCTATTTACATAGGTCATACACCTTGCGCTGCAAGCCCTTGACCTTGTCCACTGCATCCGGCGCACGCACATCCACGGTGAAGAACGACTTGAGCGTATGCATCAACCGCTTTTCTGGCAGCGTGAGCAGAGTCGATTCCTTCAACGCCTTGTAGACAAATTCCATTGATTCACGCACGTTTTCGGCGTACACAATCTTGTCTCTGGGGTCAATGAGTGCTTTGGGCCGGTAGAACAAGATTCCTCCGCCTAGAATCTTTTTGTGCACCGCCAATGCCGCTGGCGAGTTATCGGGCGCGTCCAGCCACGTGGCGGCATACAACTTGCCCACAAGCGAGTTGTAGGACTCGACAAACCGGTTCAGCATGAGCGCCTTGCGGTTGGCCACTTTTTCGTAGACCTTGCTCTCGTGCACCATAATGCAGCGCATGAGTGTCACGAGCGGGTCAAGAATGTCGTGGAGCTGGGCGGCGGAGAGAGACCGTTTCGGGGTGTTGTTTGGAAGTGCGCGCCGGCGGTTCCCCACCGTGCCTTGGTGCCAGTTCTTGTCGTTGTAGAGGTGGAGGTCGCGGTTGAGAATAGCGAACACAGCGTCGAAGGTCTTGTCGCGCGGCGCCAAGGTGCGGGCGGCGTTGGCGCGGCCCACCACTGCCGCCACGAGTTCGGCTGCGAACCTCGCGGGCACTGCGGTGTGGGGAAAGTTTTCCTCCATTTTGTGGATGAAGTTTTCCACGAGCATGATGTCGATGGCGTCCTCGTCGTGGGGTTTGGGGGTGACGGGGTAAGCACTGTCGAATGCAGCGGGGTATTTTTCCTCGGGAATGGCAGAACACTGTAGTTTCTCAATCTGCGGTACGGCCACAGCGAAGCCGCCCCACCGGTCGAGCGCATACCACATGGCGCGGTAAAACTCGGCGTGGCGCCCCAATTTCACCACCGCGTCGAGCGCGATCTGGAGCAAAAACCGGTTGACGGGCGCGCGCCGCTCGAGCGCAATTGGGCGCGTCTGTTTTCTGCCGAACCGGCCGCGCGACGTCTGGTGACTGTGGTGCAACGCCGCCTTGTGGATGTCGGCAAAAGTCGGGCGGCCGAAGTCGACCAACGGCTTGGTTTTGCCCGAGAACGTGGCGCGCGTCTTGTTCGACGAAGAAGCGGGCGGCGGAAACACCACCATGGGATTCGCCTGCGATGGATCGACCGCAGCAAGCTGGTGCGGCAGGTGCGCGGCCGCAGGCGCAGAGGAGAACCGCGCGTCGGTGCGGGCGCGCACTGGCGAAGACGGCTCGAACGGCGGCTCCATGCCGGCGGCGCGCAACATGTCGCCCACCTCCGGGCTCCACGCCGCGAGATACGCGAGCGCCTGCTGCAAGTAGCGGTAGTGGGCGCCATTGGACGCCGTGCCCGCAGTGCCGGCGGCATTGTTCACAAAGCACAGCAAAAACGTGGCTGCAAACACCGGGTCCACGTCCACGAGCACACGGCGGCATTTCTGCCGGTACAACGGCAAAAGCGAAGGGTCGGCGTCCGCCTCGGCGCGCGTGGGCGGCACCGGCGGAGTGGCGCCCGCAAGAACCCGCGCCAAGATCATGTTGGCCGTGTGCACGAGGCGCGCGTGCTCTGCAAAAAGCTGCGCCGTGCGCTCGGGCCCCGACAACTTCGTATCGGCGCGAATGGCGCGGGCGCGCAGGTGGTGAAAATGGCGGGCGCCATTGAGGTAGGTGGTGTAAGTGTGTGCCGACGGCGCGATGGAGCGGTCGGGCGCCAGCGCGAGCAACTCGGCCATGGAGTTCTGGCGGAGAGAAAAGTTTTTCGCCACGAGCGCAAGCGCCGCGTTGAACACCTCGTGCGGCACCGTTTCCATGCGGTCGAGAATTCGAACGGTGCGCGCCACCAACTCGTCCGGCACCGCGCCCCACTCGTGGCACCGCGCGAGGCCGCCGAAGTAGTGCACGTACGTATGGGGCGAGGTTGGGATGCGCCAGCGCGCGGCGTTGGCGAGGCACTTGTGGGCCGCGTCCGTGTTGCTGCGGTCGAGGTTCCACTCGATCACCGCATTGAGCGCCGCAGTGGCGGCGGGCCCCGCGAGCCGACACAAGTGCATTGCGCGGACCAGATCGCCGTCGCGCGCGAGAAGTTTTTTCACGTCGCGCGTCACCACGAACGGGTCTTTGATCTGGTCGGGCGACGTGCCGAGAAGCGCGAGCAAAAGCCGCGACGGCACATTTCGCCTGCCTTCGGTTTTCTCCACCAACGCGCGGAACACGGCGGCGCTTTTGGGCGAGTCGACCCGGAGGTCGGCGGGCGTGAGCCGGTGGAGATCGAGCACGCCGGTGGGCGTTTGCAACGGCACCGCGTCGAACTTGGCTCGAAGCAACAAGAGGGTTTTCTGCGGCGACGGCCGTGCGCGCGCGGCGGCGGTGCGGTTTTTATCGCGGGCGGCCGCCGCGCGCCGCGCCGCCTGCCGCTCCGACCACCGGTGCACCTCGCCGGTCTCGACGAACCGGCCGAGCTTGGCCTTGATGTTGGAGGGGGTGAAGATGCGGCGGGAGGGGAACATGATCGCGGGCGGTTTGGTGTGTGACGGAAGAGGGAGAGGCACAGGAGGGGCTCGAGTGGAGAATTGAACGAGCTGTCGGGCTGCGGAGCGCAGGACTAAGTGGTGAGCACGCTTTGCGGTTCTCGGCTGCTGGAATGTCCCGGCTGGATGGCTTGGGATAAAACGATACTGCCGTGTCAAACGAGTTGGAGGTCGTTCTGTGAAATCCACAAGGTGACGTTGAAATCCACAAACTGAGGCTGAGATTCACGATCCTGGAGATTTTGCGGAACTTGTTTATTGATTCCACGGGTTTTCTGTTGCTTGCTGTCTCGGCCCAACTAAATCGCTTCTCTTAGTCCACAAGACTCTGATCCGGCTTGTTTCTGCACCACTTGTCTTTTCGATGCGATGCGACTCTGTGCATTCCGCCATCACCACTCACCTTGTCTTCACCAACTAGTCTCTGCAGGAGAACACAACACACCACAAGCTAGGGCAGAGGGAACAGCATGACGAATCACGAGAAGGCGGGAGACTCTAACACCATTGCTGCCACTGCCAAAGAGATGCTCTCGCAAATCACGGGGCGGAGAAGTTCGAACGGAGGCGCAAACGGAGGCACAGACGGAGGCGCAGAGGCAGAGCGGGGCATCAACTCGGCCACGAGCACGGCCCCAAAGGCGACTCCGACCACAGCGACACCCAAAAGGGCAACTACAACGGCAACTACAGCTGCAACTACAACGGTAACTACAACTCCGGCCACAGCAAACCCAACCGCAACTACAACCGCAACTACAACCGCAACTACAACCGCACAGTCTGTCACAGAGACATCCGCAGAGAAATCCGCCACCCCTGCTCCTCACACAAGCTCCAAGGCTCGGGCGTGGCGCCAGATGCAGCGCGACATTGACGCCGCCGTCGCGTTGGCCCCCGAAGTCCTGCCCGCGCTAGTTTCGGGCGCACGCGGCCCTGTGGCCCGCGCCATTCTTGCGCGCGCGGTGCATCTGCCCCCGGACGCCGCGCGCTTGGCTGCAGTTGTCGCCCACCTCAACCGCCGCCGCCCCAACATCGGCGCCCTCGTGTGTGCCCGCAGCGCTGCTCTTTTCAAACGCGCTTACATCCGCAACGACCGCCACGGCACACACGCCGCCGCCGCGCTCATTGCCGAACTCGTCTGTGCCGCGGTGCTCGACGAAATGATTCTCCTCCAGATGTTCCAGATTCTCCTAGAACGGCCCACCGAAGACGATGTGCGGGTCGCGGTCGCGGTGATGCGGCGCGCAGGCCCCTGGCTCGACGTGCACGCCGCCGCGGCCGCGACCATGGTCTCTGAGCGCCTTCGCGCGTTGCTCCAGGAGGGGCAGACTCTGGCCGCGGCCGCGCGCACGGTCACCGAATACTTGCGCGCGCGCCGTGACGCCCCGCGTCCCGCCCACAAACCCGCCAACGATGACGACAATGACGCCTATATCCACTCGGTGGACTTGGCCGAAGCGCAGCCGGTGATGCGCCATCTCGACTGGTTTGACGCCGAGCGCGTCGAGTCCGAACCGGAAGAGGTGGTGGATGAAGAGAAACCACCACCACAGGAACCGAAGGAAACGGAGCGGCCATCAAAAGTGGTGGACATGACCGACGCAGAACTCCTCCACCACCAGAAAAGCATCTACCTCACGGTCATGTCGTCCATGTCGGCCGACGAAGGAGTCCACAAGCTCCTCCGGCTCCAGCGCTCGCTTCGCTTGGCAGACCATGTCGTTACAGACATGTTGGTCAAGTGCTGCGCCCAGGAGAAAACCTACTCCAAGTACCTCGGCGTGCTTGGCGAGAAGTTGTGCGCGTCGTCTCGCCGGTGGCACGCGGCGTTTGTGGCGCAGTTTGGCCGCTCCTACGATGCTCTCTACCAGCACGAGGGAGCTGAGCTCCGCAACATGGGCCGCTTCTTTGGCCATTTGGTGGCAGCAGATGTTTTGGCTCCAGACACGCTTGGGGCCATTGTCTTGACTGAAGCCGACACAAACAGCGCCTCCAGAGTGTTCATCAAGTTTTTGTTCCAGGAAATGGTGGAGGAGTTGGGCATAGACGGGCTCAAGGCCATCGTCACCGACCGGGAGATCCAGCCGCTGCTCCACGGCCTTTTCCCCGTAGCTGGAGTCACGCGCCGCGACGCAGACCACATCATGTTCGCAATCAACTACTTCACCGCCATCGGCTTGGGTGTGCTCACGGAGGAGTTGCGCACTGTGTTGAAAGACTTGCCTGAGGACAGAGGGAGAAAGCGCAGCCGCGGCCGCTCCGAGCCAGGATCTTCCCGCTCGGGTTCTTCCCGCTCCGGCTCTTCTCGCTCGGGTTCCTATTCTCGCTCTAGATCCTACTCTCGCTCCGGCTCATCTCGCTCCGGCTCATCTCGCTCCAGATCCTACTCTCGCTCTCCTTCACGGTCTTCGGCCGGCCTGGCCCGCTCTTTCTCTCGCTCCCCAAGCCGGGGCTGAATGAGTTTTAGAATGTCGTCTGCTCTACTGTGTAACCTGTCCACTGCAATAATCTACTCTGCAGCTGACAGATTTCCATCAGAACCAAACAATGGAATTTTTGCGTGTGGTTTGTCGCTGATTCTCCTGTTATGTTGATCTGATGTGTAAAGTCAGACATGTGACCTTCTATCTGACCGTTGGGATCGATACTGTATCCGGTCTGTTCTTCTGTCATGACCTGTTCTTAGATCCGCTTTAGGTGCAGGGCGCAGGGTGCGGCGGCTGGGCTCGGGCTATACACACGCCCGCGCTTTTTTCTTGCTCACGCTGATGCATGCTGCGGACATATCGGCCCCATGTCAGCACTGGCGCGTGCGGTACCTGTCGTGAACGAGGCATTTTGGCGGACATTCAATACAAGCCACTGGGCGTGTCACGTGCCGCTTCCTGGGCCCCAACTTCCCGTCGCTTCCCGCGTTTCCGGGTGGTTTGCAATGACCGGTATTGCACGTGACCGGACGTTCCTTTTTTCAGCCAATGACGGCGCGGTTGATTATCACCTACGCAGTAATTGGCCTGTGTAAAGGACAAATAACAGCCGGGCCATATAAATGCACTGCCATAAGCGTAGGAATTTCTCACCGGATTTTTTCTCTCAACAAAAAGTTTATTCCACAATGCCTGCCAAGTACGAAAAGGGTTCCGAGAAGAAGGGTGCTAACCTCTTCAAGACCAGATGTTTGCAATGTCACACCGTCGAGGAGGGTGGCCCACACAAGGTTGGTCCAAACTTGCACGGTATTTTCGGCAGAAAGTCTGGCCAAGCCGCCGGCTACTCTTACACTGACGCCAACAAGAAGAAGGGTGTTGAATGGAGCGAACAAACCATGTCCGACTACTTGGAGAACCCAAAGAAGTACATCCCAGGTACCAAGATGGCCTTCGGTGGTTTGAAGAAGCCTAAGGACAGAAACGACTTGATCACCTACTTGGTCAGCGCCACCAAATAATCGTCTTGATGACGTCTAGACAGCTGTATATACGAATCGAATGTCACAATGATATGAACTCTTTTGAGTGTAGTTTTGTGTCGTCCTTGTGTTGATGGTCACTTGTTACGGGCGTTTTGTTTACTTTCAACTAATCTTTGTCCATTCCCCGAAACCGCTTTGGAGAGAAGATCATATACGGGTGGAACTTGGCCGGAATTGCCTTTTTCTGTTTTTATGTTTTTTGCTTGCTATTGCTGAAATGGAATTTACGCGGTTTATCCGAATTTGAGAGAAATGTGCAAACTTCCCCTCGGCGATAAGTTCCACAGTGCGCAAACCCTGGTATAAACACAAGGTGATTCAGACGTGTGATACATTCTGAATCACCGAAACGAAATATTCTGCGAGCTTTTGAAATTCCTCTTCACCGTATACAATGTGTTCCTAAACTGAACGCTCGGTTGAAGCTTTACTGGTGTCATCTCCACACTGTTCACCTCCGATCATACAATTTCTTACTTACAACATTCACAAGTATACATTTTAGTCTCCCTATTACGTGGCCTCACGATCCAAACTTCCTGCGCTATCACCAATCACGATCTCGCAATTTCAAACTCCACATCCGTCACACTCACCTCCTCTCCCTTGCTGTCGTCGTAGTCATACCATTCGAGATCTTCCAAGTCAACCTCATCGAACTTGGTGTTGGACTCGGCTCCCACACACTGGAACCTGCCTTCGGGAATGAAAGAAATGAAATCCACTCCGCGAGCATCAATCGTCAAGAACTTGGCCCATTCACCGCTGGAAGACACGGTCTCCTTTGTTCTTTCAATTTGAGCAGAGGGCTCGCTCTTACAACTCCGACAGCGGTACACGAAGCTGGCTTCGCCTCGGGATCCGGAGATTTCGTGGGCTTCAAAACGGTTGATGGTAACTGGTTTGTCATGAACTTCTCTGCACTTGGTGCATTCGATAGTAAAAGTGTACTCGAACGGCGAATCCGGAGTGTCCACCGGCTCAAGATTTGTGACTTGCGAAAGCTCAGCTTTCGCCTTGAGGAAAAATTTGACCATTTTGGTTTGAGAAGCTACTGTTGCACCAATGTAGAGAAGTATTAATACAAAGTGTGGGATGCACGGGTGTTGCATTGAAATGATTCATACGGTGGCGTCCAATTAATTGCCAATTATGCAAGATGCACGGCGCTATATTCCCCGACCTTATCACAATAATGCAGCTACGTGCTAAAGCTTCCTGTGGTAACCGCTTTATTAGGAGTGTGTGGCTTATCCGGTGGCGTACTAATTTATCTGTGGTGCACGGGTGCGCCGTTCGAGGTGCAAAACCTATGGGTGAAAAGATAGCAGAAACTGCCGAAAGAAGACTCACAAAACACACAAAGACGGGACGAGGAGTAAAAGACGGGTAAGAGGTCAATGAAAGGGATGAACATGCAAGGTGAATCGCCCGAGTGGGACTGGAACCAAATTTACACCAGTACACCACACTGGCTGTGTCTGAGCCACTAGCATCACCCCAGTACACCGCATACATAAGGTAAGCCCCACTATGGCCCTTTGAGGGCTCCTAGCTGGCTTTGGGACATTGGGACGCGCCAAGTTTACTTATTTCCTGGCGCATGACTGTCAAAAGTAGAGCTCGAGCTGGAGTTTGATCTGGGCCAAAGCGCGCACTAGATGTAGTTCTTGGCTATCAACCATAACCATGAGTCTCCAAGATATCCAAGTGCCGGTTGAGGTCAATCCCGACGAAGATACCGAGTGGAACGATATTCTCCGCGCCCATGGAATCATTCCGCAAAGACCCAAGTCGCCCACGCAGGAGCTTGAAGAGGCTATGGAAGAAGCGGTGAAAAGGGCGCATGAAAACCGTCTTGAGAACAAGACGTTGGGCGAACTCGACGAGTTGGAAGACGAAGAGGACGAGGACTTTTTGAATGAGTACAAGATGAAGCGGTTCCAGGAACTCCAGAAGTTGGGCCAGAAACAGAAGTTCGGCTCTGTTTTCCACGTCACCAAACCCGAATACGAGGACGAGGTCACCAATGCATCCGAGGACGCTTTTGTGTTGGTGCACATGTCGCTTCAGCTGTCGGTTCACAGCAGACTTCTAGGACTGCTCTTGGTGACATTGGCGGCGAAGTTTCCGGAGATCAAGGTGACGGAGATCCCGGCCAACCGGTGTGTGGAAAACTACCCTGAGGCCAACTGTCCAACGCTCCTTGTGTATCACAAGAAAAACATTTTGAAGAACTTTGTCACGCTCACGCAGTTGGGCGGCAGCGACTGCAAGCTCGGCGATTTGGAGAAGGTGTTGGTGGACATTGAGGCGGTGAAGCACTCTGACGAGCGACTTGAAATGAACCAACAGGAAGAAGACTTGGAGGAGGCACGCAGAACGCGATTTGTGAAGAAGTCGTTGAGGGGCCGTGCGGACGATGACGACGACGATTTCTATGACTAGACGGATTTAGTAAGGTACGAAGACAGAGAGGGAAGTAGGAGAGTGAGGGAAGTAGGAGAGTGAGGGAAGTAGGAGAGTGAGGGAAGGAGGAGAGTGAGGGAAGTAGGCGAAGAGAAATAGAGATACAGCACAATAACGAGAGTCGACGGAGGTAAAAGGACAACATGGGTTTGTGGCTAACGGTATAGGAGGGAAGATTAGTTGGGTCCCCGGCCCTTCACCATGCTTCACTTTATATGGTCGGCCGCAGTCTAAGCTATAATGATGCCACAGAGACAAGTAGGACAGAGACAAGTAGGACAGAGACAAGTAGGACAGAGAAATACCACAAAGAGAAACCGCAGAGAGAAATACGCAGAGACAAGAACACAGACAAGTAGGACAGAGAAATACAACAGAGACGAACGCCACAACAGAGACGCCTCCGCAGCAGGCCCCAGGCAGTAGCGCACGGACGCGTTCCGTAGCGGTGGACAAAGAGCAACCCAAAAGCCCAGCAAGCGGCGGTCGTAGCAGCCACCAGTCCCTCTGACCAAAGCCAAACACCAGACTATTGTCCGCAAACACAAACAAACAGCCTACGAAGACACCACGGCCCATTCACAAACGCCTGCAGTGGAACTGGCAACCTCGCAAGCCGCACTAGCCGTTCGCCGGGCTGCGCGCACTTTGTACTCCAGTTCCATCACCACGGTACATCTGAACCACCACCACTTCCGCCAGCGCCCGACCCGCCGACGATCTCGTCCTCCAGCCCACAACCCAACGGTCGCACGTAACCCGGTGCCACACATCCACAGCATCCACCACCATATCTCCCCCCTCAGCCGCAGATCGTCGCCTCAGCTGCAGATCGGTTCCCACCTCAGCTTCACAACCGTGAGCAAGCTCCACCCACACCCCCCCCCACGTTGCCCAGTGTCGCCATGGCGTTGCAGCAGCGCACCCCGCCGCCCGACAACTACGGCCACATCCCGCCCTGCTCCCACCTCACACTGGTGCTCGACTCCAGAGCCCATGACACCCTCCTCTCCACCTACCGCCAGGCGGTGGCCATCGCCATCGCCATCAACCCGCTCCTTCTGAAGCACGTGGTCTACACCCACAAAAAGGACGGCGTGGAGGTCCCGCCCGCCAAGTTGGCCGCCTACAAGGCCACCACTCTCCGGTGCTCTGACTGCGCCCAACCCAACTACCACCAGGTGCTTATCTGCCTCCAGTGCCCGCATGTGGGGTGCTACCACAGCCACGCCCGCAGCCACGCCAAGTCCAGCAGCCACGTGTTTGCCATCGACTCGCACACGGGCTTGCTCTACTGCTTTCTGTGTGGAGACTACATCAACCACAAGGACTTGTATGCGATCCGGTTGGCGTCGGTGAGGCGGGCCAACGCGGGGTCAGAGTACGGGGCCCAGGGTGCGCTCGACCCCAGTGGCTCCGAATCTGCCGCGGATGGCGTTGCCTCTAACGGGTCCGTCTCTAACGGGTCCGTCCACAACGGCCCGGTCCCTAACGGCTCGGTCTCTAACGGCTCGACCGTCGCTGGCTACTCGAAACCTCCGCCTGCTGCCATCCACGGCCTCAAAGGAATCGTCAACCTCGGATCCACCTGCTTCATGAGCTGCATTCTCCAGACGCTCCTCCACAACCCCCTCGTGTGCTACCACTTTCTCAACAACGACACCCACTTCTTCAACTGTGACCTGCTGCACCGCTACAACTCCGCCACCGCGGCCATCGACGAATCCTCCGCCTGCACCACCTGTCTGTTGGACGCCATGTTCAAGGAGTTCTACACGTCGCCGTCGCACGACGGCTTTGGCATCACCAATCTCCTCATGACCGCGTGGTACAAAAACCAGCTGCTCGCAGGGTTTCAGGAACAGGACGCCCACGAGTTCTGGCAGTTTTTGTTGAGCGAGCTCCACGCGGATTACGAGCGGGTCACCTCCACCGGGACCGCTCTGGCGTCCTCCGGCCTGGCATCCGACCCCTGCAAATGCGTGGTGCACTCCACCTTCTCGGGCCAGCTTGAAAGTTCGGTGGCGTGCGGCTCGTGTGGCGCCGTCACTCGCACCGTCGACCCGCTCATTGACCTCTCGCTCGAGATCAACCACTTGAACGACTCGCCGTCGTTGTACGACTGCCTCGACCAGTTCACCCACAACGAGGCGTTGGACGTCAAGTACAAGTGCCAGTCGTGCCGCAACGAGTCCAAGGCGCACCGGTCGCTCCGGATCAAGAAGATCCCCCCGGTGCTCAGCATCCAGCTCAAGCGGTTCAAGCACAACTTTGCCAACGACACCGCGTCCAAGATCGACACCAAGGTGGAGGCGCCGCTTTTTCTCAACCTCACCAAGTATGCGTCGGACTACGGCACCGATGCCATCGACACCAACAAGGTGTACGAGTTGTTTGCCATTGTCAACCACGTGGGGCTGGTCAACACGGGGCACTACATTGCGCTAGTCAAGAACAGCACCGGCCAATGGTTCAAGTTTGACGACAGCGTCATCTCGCTCATTTCGCATGAGGAGGTCCAGGCCACCAACGCCTACCTTCTCTTTTACATTGCACATAACATCTAGGACAGTGTACACATCTCATACAGTAGTGTCGTGACATCGTAAATCTAAAGTATATCCTATTGACCAAAGTCGGCCGCAGTAATGTGCGCCTTGTGGCACATCAGCCTGAAGGCGCCGTTCTGCTGGAACAAGCCCCACGGCGTACCTTTCTCCACCACTTTTCCTTGGTCCATCACCATGATCCGGTCATAGTGCAAGATCGTGTTCAACCGGTGGGCAATACATAAAATGGTGCAGTGGGAAAACTCGCGGCTGATGGTTTCTTGGATCTTGGCGTCGGTCTGGTAGTCCACGGACGAGGTGGCCTCGTCCAAAATCAAAATCTTCAGGTCCCGCACCAACGACCGCGCCAACGCAATAAGCTGTTTTTCGCCCAAGGAGAAGTTGGCCCCTTCATCTTCCACCATCTGGTCCAAGTGGAACTTGTGGAGCCGGTCGTAGTTGTTGTCTTCCACCTTGGTGTTTTTCGTGCGGGCCAACGCATCCTCGGCAATAAGGCCGGATCTGCGCAACGAGTCCCACAACACATCGTCGTCGTACTGCTGGAACGGATCCAAGTTGCGCCGCACCGTGCCCCGGAAGAGCACCGGGTCTTGGGGGATAATCAGCAACTTGGACCGCAAGTCTCTGAGCCCAATTTGGCTAATGTCCACTCCGTCGATTGTCACCAGCCCCGAGTCCAATTCCGTCAACCTGTAGAGAGCCGACATGATGGAGGATTTGCCGGCGCCAGTACGGCCGCAGATACCCACCTTTTCTCCCGGGTACACTCCAAACGTCATGTCCTTCAACACCAAGGGCAATTGCGGTCTGTAGCGCATCGACACATTGTTGAACTGGATGTAGCCAGCCATGGGCCATTCGGGAATGGGCTTTGTGTCTGGGTTTTCGTAGACCGCCTCCTGGGGCATGTGAAACGCGTACGAGTGCAATCTCTCCACCGAATTCATCTCCGTCTCCACCTGAGTCATGGCGCGGATGGTCAAGGACAAGAGGCCCACAATCTGGATCACGTAGTTGAGCAAAAGACCAGTCGACGAGGCGGAGATGTTGAACTGCTCGGTGATGCACAAGAGGCAGATGATCAAGGCAAACATCAGCGCAATGATGTCCAAGTGCACACACAACCACCGCTGGGTAGCAATCAGCAAAAAGTACGCTTCGTTCATGCGGTTGAGAAGGTAGTCATTCTTATCAATGAACGTCTGTTCCGCCTTGTACGCCTTGATGGTGGCCATGCCAGTCAAGGTTTCGTTGAAGTTGTTGTACACCACCGAGCGCTGGACCGCCTCGAGCCGCTTGATTTCCCTGGACGAGCCCGAGTAAATGTCGGAAAAGAACACAAAGATCAACGCCAAGAACGGCACGGCAATGGCAAAGTACGGCAAGTAGCAGATGCACAAGATGATGATGCCGATGATCGTGGCCAACGGGAAGATGAAGAGCCGCAACTGCTCGCCAATCTCATTGTCGAGCGAGTCCGTGTCCTTGGTGAAGCGGTTGAGCACGCGGCCCAACGGGTTTGTGTCCATGAAGCTCATGGGCGCGTGCAACACCTTCTCCACAGCCCGCACATTCAAGAGCTCGGCCGAGCGGTTGTTCATGTACGCCAACATCGTGAACTGGACACCGGTGACAATCACCGTCAACACGGCAAAAATCACGTAGAACGTGATGTAGAAGTGGTCCAGCAACTGGGAGAACTTGCGCTCCATCCAGAACGACAACCAGGTGTTGGTGAACAACTGGCAGAAGGTGGCAAGCGCCACAAGGAGAAGAAACACGGGTCCAGCCAGCCAGCCAAACACCCCGGACCCGAGGTCAATGTACTTCTTGTACACGTCCCACGAGATGGCATTGACGGCCATGTCCTCGTCCTCCATGGTCTTTCCAAACGAATCACCCGTGCGCGAGGTGGAGAAAGCCAACTCGGAAGAGTCCGCCTCCGCCATCGCCTCGTCCTCCTCGTCCCGCCCAACCGACGAGTACTCCATCAACTGGCCAAACGCCGGGTTGCGCGCCGCCACTTCTGCGGCCGTGCCGACATCGGCCATGCCTGAACCGTCCAAAAACACAATCTTGTCTGCTTCGCCAACGAGAGAGAGCTGGTGCGTGGCCAAGATGCGCGTGTGGTTGCGCAAGAGGCCTTGGAACAAGTGCGTGATGATGTGCTTGCCCACGCGGGCATCCACCGCCAGGAGCACGTCGTCAAAGAGCAAGGTGGAGGCGTCGTGGTACACGGCGCGGGCCAAGTTGATGCGGGCCTTCTGCCCGCCCGAGAGGGTGATTCCACGCTCGCCGATTTCGGTGTTGTCGCCATGGGGCAACTCCGCCATGTCGGCCTGGAGACAGCAGGCGTCGAGCACGGCGGCGTAGCGGGCGTGGTCCATGGGCCGGCCAAAGAGAATGTTCTGGCGCACCGTGGCATTCTGGATCCACACGGCGCCGCAGAGAAGCGTGTCGGGGGCCAGAACACGGCCTACGCCGCGGTTGGCCAAGGGCATGAGACCGGCGAGAGCCTGGAGGAGCGAGCTCTTTCCCGACCCGATCGGACCGGTGATGACGACAAACTCGCCCCGCAGCACTTTCAAGTTGATGTCAATGAGGCCCGGGAAGGCCGAGGACTCCTGCTGCTCTTCCTCCTTCTTCTCGCTGCTGGGCTCTTCCTTCTCATCCGACCAGCCCTCCACATCGCCAAACTGCTCCCACTTGAAGTCCGCGTGCACAACCTCCACTGCATCCGAGGCCACGCTGGCGTTGGAGGGACTGTTGGCAAACACACTGCTGTGGTGTTCAATGTGGTTCATGGTGCCCTTGTGGTCCGAGTGCTGGTTCTTCAAGCCAAAGTCAAACAGCTCGGAGCTGGCGTCGATGAAGTAGCTGTCACCGCCCCACTTCTCCGCCAACGTGCCGTGTTCGTCCAGCCCCAAGAACTCCCGGAGCCGGCGGAACCCAATGGTGGCATCTGCGCCGGTGGCCAACGCAATCGGCAAGAGCATGATGGCCTGGGCCAAGATCGAGAACAACAGCAAGCTGGAGAACACCTTGCCCGAGTCCTTCATGTTGCCCGTGGCCCACATCGTTACAAAGGACACCATCGACGTCAACGTGGGCAACGTCACCGCATACGCCGTGATGAAGTTGCGCAACACTTTGATTGTGAACAAGTACCGCATCTCCCGCTGGCGCACAGACGTGATGTTGGCCTTGTACGCCATTTCCCACGCATAGAACTTGATCACTTTCAAGTTCTGGAGCACCTCCCGCATCAAGCTGATGCGCTCGTCGGTGTACTTGACCAGCGCCTCCCGGGTGAAGAACAACTTGGACGTGAGGAGAACACATGCCACTAAGGAAACGACAAAAAGGCCGATTCCAGCAAGCGACGTGACGCCGATATTGTGCAACAACAACACCACTGCAATCACCACCGGGATTGGGAAACAGAGCACGAGCGGCTGGAACCCCACGGCCAAGTCTACCCGCAGCAAGTCTGTGGACATGAGCGAGGTGATGCGGCCGGCAGAAAAACGGTGCTTTTCCCGTGCCAGCATGTTGAAGCTCTTCAACAACACCTCTTTGGTCAAAACCAGCTTGACCGAGGCCCCGGTCACCATTGCCTTGTGGAAAAAATGGTTCAACAACAACCCGTTGATGAAAATAAGCACCACAGCGCCAATGGTGTAGCCAATGCCCTTGTTGTAGGTGGTTTCTAGGCCAAAGTAGCGGTACTCCACAAAGTCAATCAACTGACGAGTGATCAACGGCGATAATGCTTGACACACAAACGACGTTGCAAGGAAAAGACACGACAAGGTGTAGTCAAACTGAAAGGTTTTGTAGAGCGCAAGCGGAACGGCCCAGATTGGCCACTCAAAGTTGTCAAGCCGCTCGTGTTTCTTCAAGTGCTTGGCTCTTCTCATTTGCAAAATCTCCTCCAAATGCTCGCAGTACCGGCGGTGCATCTCCTGAACCGTGAGATCATCGGGCAATTTCCACAAGTCATCCGCCACCAACGTGCGTTTGTAGCCCTTAATAAGGATGGGCCAGAGCCATGCAAAAACCATACGGGTGGGGTACGTCGACATCCTCCAAGGGTACATTTTGCGTTCGTCTGCAAGAGGAACGATGGGAACTTCTTTGCTAAAGAGAAAGGAAAAGAGCCGCTTCACATTCTTGATTTTTTTCCCGTCGTACTCTACTCCCACGTCAGGCTCCTCTTCCACAGGGCGAGCCAGCTGCTCCGTGACCTTGTTACCCTTCACTTCCTTCTTGTGAAGTGGGTGCTCATCCACAAATGTGGTAGTGGTGTCAGACTGGCTGGAATAGGTAGGGTGCAAGATGCCAAACGTTTCTGTGGGTTGTTGAGCAAGCCTTTGTTGCTGTACGTAGTGGTGGTATGGCGGAGATTGCACAAATGTATTGTGGTTATTGTTTCCCTGGTGGAACAGACGGTAGTAGTTGTCGTTCGACATGCTTAAACAGGAGAATCAAAAGAAGGGTATAGCGACGGAAGGGTTTTTCGAGTGGTGGCAAGACCGGGTTGGCCGGAGCATTAGCTTATAAGCATTTTGCCCAGTTCACAGTGACTCCGCAGAATAACCAGTTTGAGCCTCTACCCCGGTGGTGTTCCTACTCTCTATTCCTGTTTGGGTAATGGAGATGCATGGGCAGCAGCAGCGACACGCATGGCTGTGCAACCTGCAGGGGCAAATTGCTGCATTGGGTAAGAGTGTACAGGGGCAGTGCTGCCCCAGAATTACTCGTTTCGCATCCACTAGCAGAAACTGCGGGGAGATGTACACACGACAGCTTTTCCTTCGGTGGGGAACACACCGTTTGTGACGCGCAGGTTTTCATTATACTTTCTTCGGCGCCTAATCTTTACAGCTCTCGGCGCCGTTTCGAATGAAAGGGGAAAAGAAACGAGAAACACCGAATGGGTTAAAATACACGAAGTAGCAAGATTGGCCAAAATGCGACAGAAAAAAAAAAAAAAAAAAAAAAAAAAAAAAAAAAAAAAAAAAAAAAAAAAAAAAAAAAAAAAAAAAAAAAA